>SZYD01000606.1:0-75710 GCA_009363875.1 Mikania micrantha
GCACGATAATTACAGGTCGATTGAATTGTCTTTGAGGGTACGTACGTGAGCGCGGCATATTTCGGGACACACTAAATCTCAGTACTCAGGTGAGTTTTCATAACCTCCCTTTTTTAAACTATTTTGTTTTAAACTCGGAGGTGAAACATGTATACCAATTTTACATATTGACTTGATAACATAGGGATGACACTTATTTGCTTGTATAGATCCATATTTATGGATTGTCATATTCCATGAGTTGTTACTAATGATGTGTCATTAGCGACGACTGCATGTATTGTCACGTGGATGTTTCCACACTCCGTGTAATAGTTGTGGTTGACTTCGGTCTTCCTCAATAATTGCATGTATTGTCACGTGGATGTTTCCACCACTGTGTAATCGTTGTGGTTGACTTTGGTCTTCCACAATGATTGCATGTATTGTCACGTGGATGTTTCCACAACTCCGTGTGTCGTGTCATTGACCTCGGTCATATACAATGATACATGTATGGTCACTTATATGAATTGAGAATATTGATGGGTTATGATTGGTTGAGTGAACTATGATTGATTATCTATGATTTATTATTATATGTGATTATGTGATTGAATTATGTGTTGGGATTGTGTATTTGAATATTGAGTTGCATGATCTCACAGATGTTCATGCGGATGTTATCAAAAAAAATATAAACTCTGGAAACCCTTTTTAAAATTTTGTTTTAAATATAAAACTTATGATTACTCACCCAACTTTGTAGTTGACACTTGATTTTCACATGTTTCAGGAAATGAAGCTAAGTAGGTTGAGGAAGAAGAACTCACACTTTTGGACATCATCATATAGGATCTTGGACTTAGCTAAATAACTGAATTTTGGCGAATAGAATTTAGTTAGATAGCTAAATCTCTTTTGTTTTTATGTAACTAATCATGATAGACATGATTTTGTGTAATTATTTTGGTTGATTGAATGATATATGATGATTTGATTTAGATGCCCACGAGCTTTTGAACAATCTACACATCCCTCGTGGCATCCCGACGTTTCCGCCATCGGTCGGGGTGTTACATTCCTGCTGTCAAGAAGCTCTTGCAACATCAACATACCTTACAAAACTGCCTCCCAACTCAAGTTATTGGTAATAAAACTCCATTACAGGTCCTAGCTACCCAGGTAAAAGTTCCATCTATTATGACCTTACCACCCCGTGTTTTTGGCTGCTCCATATTTATTCATTTACTCCTATGGCTAATCAGAACAAACTTAGTCTGTGTGCCAAAAAATGTGTTTTTGTTGGGTATGGTGTCAATCAAAGAGGCTATCGTTGCTACAACCCGGTCATCCATCGAGTCCATGTCACCATGGACCGCGACTTCATTGAATCTGATTATTTTTTCGACCCTCAATCTTGTGCTCAAGGGGAGAATGCAAGTGATTCCCTCGATTGTTGTTTTATCAAAGTTGCTCTCAAGGTGTTCTAACAGAGTCGGTAGATGGCGCCACGGAACATGCCCCTACCAATATAGAAGAGGATGACTAGTTAGACCACAAACCAATGTATCTTCCAAGGACGATGTCCAGCAAGAGGCAAACACCAATGAGTCTTCCCAATATAATGATGATCAACTAGAGGAAAACAATGAGGTAAACAATCTACAATATCATAACAATTAACAAAATGTTTTAAATCATGATAGTCCAGGCAGTCCAGTATTGGAACAAGAGGAACAACCAAGCACTCATTTGTACTTCCTCCAAGAAGAAACAGAGGAGTTCCGCCTAATCGGTATTCTCCGGAGCATGTTCCTTGTGCCTCTAAATACCCGATACAAAACTGACAGGAACAAGTTGAATGGCACATGGGAAAGATGTATGTTACCTCAAGGAAAAAAATCCGGTTGGTTGTAAATGGGTATTCAATATCAAAATAAATCTGATGGCACCATTGGCGACACAAAGCTAGATTAGTCGCCAAAGGATATACTCAAACATATGGTATTGAGTATTGACTACGCATAAACTTTTTCCTCGGTTGCTAAGATTGACACTATCAGAGTTCTTTTTTCAATAGCAGCAAACAAAGATTGGCCTCTTCATCAATTGGATGTTAAGAACGTGTTCTTACATGGAGACTTGAAAGAAGAGGTGTATATGGAACCCCCTCCGGGCTTCTCAGATAATTTTCAAGAAAATGAGGGTGTAGACTAAAAAAGGCTTTGTATGGGCTTAAACAATCTCCGCGTGCATGGTTTGAGAAGTTCACAATGGCAATGAAGTGATATGGATACAAACAGCGTAATGCAGATCATACTTTATTCTACAAAAGAAGAGGAGAATTGGTTACATGCCTTATAATATATGTCGATGACATGATTATAACAGGAAGTGATGAAGAAGTATCAACTCCGTTCGAAAAAATCTCTTCACAAAATTTGAGATGAAATACCTTGGGGGATTAAAATATTTCCTAGGAATTGAAGTGCTAAGGCGAAAAGAATTAATCTTTATATCCCAAAGGAAATATATTTTGGACTTGCTTGCTGAGGTTGGTATGGTGGATTGTAAAACCAATGATACTCCTATGGCCGTGAATCACAAACTTAGAATGGTCGACGGAGCCAAACCAACAAATAGAGAAAGGTATCAACGGTTAGTGGGAAAATTGATTTACTTGGCTCACACTCGACCAGACATTGCTTGCTTATGGTTGGAGTTGTGAGTCAATTCATGCACAATCCTCAAGAAGACCATATGGATGTTGTAATGAGGATTATTAGATACCTCAAGGGCACATCAGGAAGAGGTATAGTGTTCAAGAAAAAATGGTCACCTAAATGCTAAAGTGTTCACGGATGCTGATTGGGGAGGAAATTTTAACAACAAACGATCAACTGCCGGTTACTTCACCCTTCTTGGAGGAAACTTGGTAACTTGGAGGAGTAAGAAGCAGAAAGTTGTGTCATTATCAAGTGTAGAATCAGAATTTAGGGGTATTGTTTAAGGAATCACGGAGATCCTTTGGTTAAAAAAGATAATGAAAGAACTCGGGTTTCCTCTTAATCGTCCTACTGAGTTGATGTGCGATAATAAAGTTGCGATTAAAATCTCAGAAAACCCGATGCAACATGATAGGACCAAGCACGTTGAAATAGATCGACACTTCATAAAAGAAAAAAATTGAAGATGGCACCGTAGATGTCACACCCCGAGCCGGCGGGGTTGGATCGAAGTCCCCGTCGGGCGGAAGGTTCTCGGGGCACGATATCGTGAAATGATAATCGTAATGATCAGATTGTTTACATAGCATCAATGTTAAGAATAACTAAAGCACAATCAAACATTAAACTAGGATTACAAAGTTAAATTACAATAGCAATGTTCGGTAATTTAACTGAGTAAACCTAACCAAAAGAATCAAATATTTCTATCTTGTAATCTGTACAAGACATCCAAAAGTGATTCGTATGAGTAACAAAATATGTGTTTCCAAAATCAACTAGGTCCTCTATCTAGGCCGCCTAGTATGCAATCCAAGAGTCTTAGCTTAAACATGTTCATCACCTGAGAAAGCATGTAAGAAAAACAAAGTCAACACAATGGTTGGTGAGTTCACAAAGTTTTTAAGTTTAAAAATAGATTTAGTAAACCTCTTTCAGTAAAACCTTAACCTCATTAACTCCACATGTAATATCCAAAACGGTATGCTTATATATAGGGCATACCCTGAGACGAGCCTACAACCCGCCCAGACGCCGTCCCACCATATACTAATCCGCATATGACACTGTTGTTAATAATAATTAAGCATTTTCCTACCATTCAACCCATTTCTCATCATAGCTTTAGTTTCCTATTTCAAAGTTTACAAGTCTATAGCATTCATAAGTATTAGCTTCATAATAAGTTTAACAAGCATCATAGTTTCACACGCACATAGTTTCGCTTTCACTAATCTCAAGCGTGAGTACAAGCCCTGCTATAGCAGAAGTTTAGCAATTACGTAGCTCACGGCTAGATACAAGCCCTGCTCTAGCAGAAGTTTAGCCATTACGTATCTCATGAATTAGTTAAGCCTAGTCTAGCAATTACGTGTCTCCTATACAACATACAAGCCCTGCTTTAGCAGAAGTTTAGCAATTACGTATCTCATACATAGACACAAGCCATGCATACACAAACAATCCAGCAATTACATATCTCATATAAGCAGACAAAAGCCCTGCTATAGCAGAAGTTTAGCAATTACATGTCTCTTATATAGATAATAGCTTAGCCTCGTCATAGTTTAGCTTTCACGCATCTCAATACATGGGTACAAGCCCTGCTATAGCAGAAGTTTGGCAATTACGTAGCCCATGATTAGATACAAGCTTAGCATTTCGCACGCAATCATAGTTTCCATGCATATAGTTTCAAGCATTAGCATATAGTTCAACCACAAAATTCATAGTTTAAGCATCAAGTATGTAGTTTAAGCCTCTAGTTTGTAGCATAAGCATCAAGCCTCAAGTTTAAGCATTTAGTTCATAGCATAAGACTCAAGCATCAAGTTCAAGCATCTCGTTTCAAGCATAAGCATTAAGCATCAAGTTTAAGCATCTAGTTTGTAGAATAAGCATCAAGCACATATTTTCTCAAAGTATACTAGTTTCCAAGCATAAGCCTTGTTGTAAGCATCATAGTTATGTTTAAAAGCATTAAATAACATTTCAATAATTTATTAAAATGTTTAACATGCTTCTCAGTCCCGAAGTAAAACAAATAAGTTTGAAAAGGGACAGATGAACTCACCTGGATGTTGTAGTGGTTGACTAAGTAATCAAAGAATGCACGCGCTCGTTGTTGTTCTTGATATTGTATTTACGACCCTGTGTTTGATTCCAAGTTGTGTATAACTTATAAGTATAAATCGTTGATCTGTGAGTTAACCCTAAGGTCGGTTAACGCTTATAAGTCTTGTTGTTTGTTTAGCCCTAGTCTCCTTGTAGTATGATACACTAACGCTTAACCCATACTAGGTTAAGTATTAGTATATTTTAGTATTCTTGTTCATATATTATAACTTTGAGTTGTAATCTTGTCACATTATGTTACTTGAAAACCATAGTATTTCCTAAGTAAAAACTTAGGTTATAAATTAAAACTTAGTATTAATCCTTATGTCAACATAAATGACTATTATCATTTTAAATGTGTTGACACAATTAACATGTTAATAATACTATATTAAAGGAGTTTAGAAAATGGTTTATCAGAAATGGTTAGAAAGGATCCCATCAACTTTGTGGTAAATTGGTTGATTTATTTTATAGGAGTAAACTCTTTTTGTTACCCTGTTCAGAACATGACTTAGTTATAACCCTTTGACATGTTTTAAAGCATGGTTTATGATTAAAGATTTGTTTTAAAGTTTACCTATGTTTTTAACCCAAAGTTTAAGTAATATAAGTGAGAACATCATGAAACCCATTGCACCCAAACCCGATTACTTTCAACCCATTTGACTTAAACTAACCTAAACCACATGGTGACTATATGTATGTATGTATATATCGGTAGTGTGTGTGGTCCAACATCCAAGTTTTATGACCCATTGGAGTAGCATCGGTAAATTTAAGGCCCACAAGAGATCCAATTTAATGATTAAGATTAGTCTAATACCACATATCACCCTACATCAATACTAGTTCTCTGATTTTGCCACTGTCGAAGGCTGTGAGTTCCAACATCTTTCTTGAATTACACCAGGTTAATAATATTGAAGGAAGTTAGTTAATTTTGGCACCAGCAAAGTCTGTCCAAGGCTGCCTTTCAGGGACATTTGTTTCATCGATTCTATCCATGTTCTTCCGCTGTTTCTAACATTTTCAGCCACATCCAACCATTTTCGATCCTTTTAAACATTATTCTAACATATTTTTGATGTTCCTAATCCATTTTTGTGCAGGTTTTATGTGATTTTAATGGACCAAACCGAGCTGAAAGTCAGCTGGTCGAGAACTCAACAAACCCAGAAAAAATCGTATGTTAGAGTGTATTTTACCTTCGTTTTAGCTAGTTTGAGGCTCGATCTTCTGTACTTTTGGATGGTGCTCGTCAATACCTTCGATTTGATACAATATTCATGAAATTTGGTTCAGATTTGAAGACCAAAACCTGGTTACCAAGTTGAAAGACCAAGAAGATGAAAACCCACTTTTTGCAGCAACTTCTCTCTAGATTTCCGTCCAATTTAGCTTGAAATAGCTCCGATCCCTTGTACTTTCAGCTTCCTCTCGTCTAGACGTTCGTTTCGATATATTATACATGCGATTTGGCTAAGAAACGAGTGAGATATGAGGCTTTCTTTGTGTGTAATCTACTTGAAAATCCAAAACCGGATTTTCTTGAGTTTGAGAGAGAGAAGGCTATGGATGCTGTCAACAAGAAGGGGATGAAGGGAATAAATGGGTTTTTATACCCCGAGTGGTTCTCGCGTGTTCGGTCTCGCTCGGTGTCGGTTTCGCGTATTTTTACGCGCGTTTTATTACAGTTGCGTAATTAAATAGTTGAACATGTAATTTAGGTTTCTTGGATTATTTTGATGAGTTTCAAAATTGTAAAACGTAAAATATTATATTTTACTTATTTTTACTATTTCGTTCGGGATCAGACTGTTAAACCTAGTTATTTCGTTATTTAACGTTAAATTCGCGTAGTTTAACGGAAATAGTTTAACTTAAATCTTTTTAAGTGGAATTTACTAATAAATATTATTTTTATTTTATTTTTATTATTTAAACGTTCGTAATCGTTTATTTTCGACGTTTTATCAGAAAACGTAGCTTACGCGCGTTTTCGTACAGAGCGCTAACTGTACGAATATGATCGTATGTTTCACTTTCTGATTTTTGTTTTCTACTTTTCAGGCATCATTTCAGAACGTTAAACTTTCAGATTTATTCTATAAGAATAATTCGTCGATTTAGCATTCTGTAACGACATCCGTTATGGTTTTGTTCTGTTTAACCTCACATACGTTTATACAAAGTAGCATTAAATCAAGCATCCGTGTGTCAGTTCAGTGTTATTCGATGTGTTTCTGGCTGTTAAACCATGAGGTTTAATCATATTTTAGAAACGATAGCATAATAGTTTAGTGTCAAGCATCAAATATCAATAGCATATACATATTTCACGTAGTTTGTACCTGAGTTACTGTGCAAGTTACTGTTGAGATCACTGTTCCGGTAACGCTTCCGGCACTGATGTTATAGTAGAACTCCCATTCGTTAGGTCTTAAGACCAACTTGCAGATGTTCAAACAAAAGCAGTTGAATCAAGAATTTTTGAATTAGTTTTATTCAAGTTAGGTATTGGAGACCCCACTAACCAACTTGGGGGAGTGTTAGAATATTTGGACAAAAATAGAGAACACAAATCATGGAATGATTGGTGGGTCAATTATGGACCTCCGTAAAGTGGGATCTCAAATTATTTTTCCTTGTAATCAAATTTATTAGCTTCCATGTATATGGTTTTGTATCTCTCTTGATATTGTCTTTTTCCTCTTTGGTTGAATGAATGAAAAAAGTGAACTCAATTAAAGTTGTTTGCATACCAGTTCAAGAAACCCTCACATATAAGTACCTAAGGTTATTTGTGCGTAATTCAAGAGAGGGATCTATATATGTATGAAAATGTGAAGGTAACTTGGCCATTTTACATTTGAGTATGGGAGGCATCACAAAACACTAATAACCCTCACAATGGTCTATTATGAAGTGGTTAATTCTCACTCTTCATGTGTTGAAATATGGCAACTCTGGAGTTACACATGGCACAGGGTAATCGCGAACTGCTACCAAAAACCTTTACGGTACGTTTGTTGCACATGAGGAAAAACCCTAAGCATATTTTAGTGTTTTTTGCTCCATTCTAACTCTATTGTATGCATCGTTTTGTGCCTACATTCCTCTATTTTTCAAACTTTATCCGTTCATCGTAAACACACCTCCTAAGGTTGTCCAATTAGTGGGAATATTGTTAGATTTCCTTCTTTAGACTCGTTTTCACATATCTTTCATTGCACAAATTGCTTGCCCATTTTCCCTTGACACAAATCTGTTGTTATCATCAAGTGAATCCTTTATGGACGATAATTCACTTATTCCCTCATATTTGGATTCCATTTTATACATTAGTTTTGCATAGTTTCAAACTTTATCATCACATACTTATTGTTATTCTAACTTATTACATACTTATGTCATAATGACGATGGCATAATGCAAGTGGACATTTTTTCATTTACTAAAATAACCTCATTGGGTCATTATAACATATATGAAATCGCGGCGAAAAACTATTTTGTGCATAATAAGAAACGTTAGACTCCCTGATCAATTATATTATAAGCAAGATAAGTTAATTGAGCTAAACATTTGTTAAATAACATAATATGTGTGGATATTATTATGTCAAAAGTACCCAAACTCTTTAACGCATTGAAGTTTATTTGAGGGATGAGTTGAATACTTGAACAATAACCTCAAACATAGGCGTAAGTATACAGACAATAAATTAAAATCTATAGTTTATCAAAAGTCGACAATTGACATCCAATATATAATGGAAGAAATAAAAGAGAAAAAATTAACTTAACTTACAAATCATTCAAGATGTTATTTATTAATATGATAAAAGTGCTGAAGATGAAATGGAGTATGAATAAGATTATAAAATAACATATTTTAATTAAAGAATATTTTGTTTAATTAGAGAAACTAATTGTATTTACACAACTTGATGTATTTTGGTTACTATTTTTTGATTATATAATGCATTTTAATTATGATTTATGATTTTAGAGTATAATATGAAAAGTAAACATACAGATTTCAGGTCAAACGTGTCATGTTCGGGTCCACCCATAACAAATCGAGTCGGGTCCGTTTTTGTAGGTTTGATATGGTTGTCAGGTTCAGATCGGGTTGGTGTAAAATTTACAGGCTTGGGTAGGGTTGAATCCATAACCCGTCAACCCGACCCATTCAATGCTCCTAATTAAAGGGGCGGGGGAGGTTATTTTGTTTCAAGTATTGGTTTCACCCATTCCTTCAAACATTTAACATATATTATGGATCACGTTAAATAAACATTGAATGGATCAAAAACATGTTGGTAATTTTAGTGTTATCAACAATTTTAGGATATTGAATTAACTTGTCGATCGAGATAATAATATTAGTGATTAGTCGAGTTAGGTGATGCAAGGTTGTGGGCTCGATTAACACCAATATTATTTGAAATGGTCTTAATATGAATTAATTATGAATTATAATTTATATTATGGGCTTGATATGTGTATTTGGTTTTGGGCTTAACCAATACATACATGTATATATGTAAGAGGGGACTTTCTCTCTGACTCTCATTCGCATATAGGCAGACATACGGTTACAAATACATCCTAAAAGAATTTCATAGAAATTGATCAAATCTAGATTCTTTTAACAAATCTCTGTCTAATCCGATAAACCATTGTGTGTAACCCACAAATAGGGGACTTTTTTCTCTCTGGCTCTCAATCGCATATAGGCAGACATACGGTTACAAATACATCCTAAAAGAACTTCATAGAAATTGATCAAATCCAGATTCTTTTGACAAATCTCTGTCTAATTCGATAAATCATTGTGTGTAACCCACAAATAGGTTTATCTGATAGTGATTCACGATTCAGAGATTAATCCAAGTTGTGTTTATGAAGATTCAAGATTCAAGTTGTAGGTTTGATTTCTATTTATTTGATTCAAGTATATGAGATATACAACAAAACATATGAATGAATCTATGTGTAGAAAACGTTGAATAAACGTGAGAGTAAATTAGAGACGAACTTTATTTTTTTACCTTTCGTGTTTGACAATCCAAATCCACTGAAAAATGTACCAACAAAAGTACAAAACACCTCATCAAGTTTGAAAGGGTTCTAATTAAATTTCATCTATAAAATATTTTGCAGACCAAAATGTCACTTTATGATGGGTTTCATGAAAAATACATAAAAGAAAAACAGAAGGGTGGGTGTTGAATACCAACCTCAAGGTACAACCACTAAAAACAAGATTAAAACTTAGATGAGTGAAAGATGAAAGTGTGAGCAATCATGGTTTTTATATTAAGGTTCAATGTATAAATAGAGAACAAATTGCTAGCTAATGCAATTCTTTACCATCAAGCCATTTTAGTCCGGGGATTAATTTAACCAGTAATACCACAAATCTTTCGTCAACAATAGCATTTCCAGTAATATCTAATTGCATGATATCCAAGCCTCCGAAAACCGAATAAGCTTCCCAAAAATTCACCACTTTTTCATCATCGCCGGCAAATTCTTCAAAGTTTTTATCATAATCAAGTGTATGTGACAGTGGAGATGAACATAAATACCGCCTCGTGTCTACAGTGTGTGCCCCAATCTCATTGTAGGAGATATCTAACACTCTTAGTGACTTCAGGAATCTCAAAGGGTCCAGTGCCATGAAACTGCCGAGTTTATTATGACTAAGGTTTAACAATGAGAGAAGCTGCAAAGCCTCTAATCCTGTGAAAAAATCCCAGAAAGGTGATCTCTTAATTTTTTAGTGTGGGTTGAAACCGGTCTTGCCGGGTTGATAAAACATGTTTTGTACATAGTTTTCTAGATAATATAGATAATTAAGGCATTAATAATAAGTAGAAAACAATATAATCACAATAATAATCAAAGTTCATTGAATAAAACAAATTAAAAAGTCTGGGCATGTGAATAAGATGTCAAACAGCTTTGGGTAGATATGGGTCATTTTCATTGCTTGAAACAAGATGTGCCGGTTGACAAAAAATAAAAATATAAAACTCATCTATTTTTTTATAGAAAATATAAGTAATTAAGTTGTTATATATCAAAAACTGGTTTTTCAAAAGAGAAAATTGTGTTTCAAAGACCAAGTAAATGCTAGATATGTAAATAATGCATGTGAGATGTGTAAAGCATGAATGCAACATTTGACACATATAGATGATTTACCTTCAATAGAAAGAAGTTGGTTGTGGCTAAGATCTAGACTTTGCACCCATAATAGCCTCTCGAAGGATCCAATTCGCGATAATGACAAAGTATTTAACCTTAAATGCACATCACCGGCAATATTTAAAGAAGTTGACTCTTTATACTGCCAGCAGTACTTCATTAAAGACTCCTTGCTAGAAGTCACCTGAAATATCACAGGAGTACTTATGATTGGTCCAATTAAAATTTCAGATTATGTTTTTATCTCTAACATGTCCGACCCATAAAATCAAGAAAAACAGCTTAAAAGGAAATGAAGCAAAATTCACCCTAGTTTATAGATATTGTTATTGAAATAGTATAAATTTTGTAATCATGTATGGCAATAATTATATACAAGAACTAGATATTTTGGACAAGTGTCTCAGATCAAGTCAAACACAAAAAATCACACATTTTGACCATAACCCATTTTAAAGTGTTACTCAGTGACATAATTCGCCACCTTTAATAAGTTTAAGCATACTAACCAAGAAAAAATGTTATTCTCAGCTCAAATAAGATCATATGTGATGAAATGAAACAAATACCAGTTTTATGAAAACCAGTGACCCAATTCCCTGCCTTTACTTAAGCTAAAGCATATTAACTAAGAAAAAAATGTTATTCTAAGCCCAAATAAGATCATATGTGATGAAATGAAACATATACCAGTTTTAGGAAAACCAAGCTGTACTCATCCTTGTAATATTGGTAATGTGTGGGATCCAACTTCATCAATTCGGAATATAGTTGCAAAACTTCCTCCATGTGAGTTTTATTTGGAGCCACTAGAGTATCACTAATCATGGCATTTGCCATAATTAATCTCGCAAGAGTAAGCTTCCCAATTTTACTATCAAATAGTATAACTAATAAATTAAAAATAATAAGAGTATATAAGAAAAAGGTCACAAATGGTTGCATACCACTCTGCCCATGACAATAATTCTCGGTACTGATCAATTTCACTAGCTATCATCTCAGACTTCCATTTTGAAGGCGTGGGTTGCTCATAATCACTTGCCAACTCAAAATATGATTTAAACAAATTCATCACGTTTGATGTTCTGTCAATTGTGGATAAATGTTCATCTGCCATTAAGATCCTCCTCAAACTCTGTCCCTCAAGTTGCAAATCATTGCATACAGAAACCCTAAATGTAAAACACCAGAGTTGGCTACATGGAACACCATTTAAAGATGTTATGCCTTGAGAATACTCTGAGCTAATTTTCACTTGAAAGATCTTTGATGAGTTATTTTCATCAAGAGGAATCGTCACGTGGGTCGACCAAGCTTGACTACAATTAAACTTATTTGCGGAAAGCGGCCTCCACGTGATATTTTTAAATACATCATCCTCAACTTGAACACTAACTGTATCTAAGTTTACACCTTCAACGGGTTCATTAAAAAAGAGAACGATAGGAAAGGTTGTTTTAGTAATTTCAGAACCGTGAGGAGGCCATGAAGAAACTAAATTAGGCATGTCATCTTTAACAGTTTGATCCAGAAGCCATAGATGATAGAACCACCCACTTTGATCATCTGGGTCAGTAAAAACTGCATTTCTTACAAACTCATATTCCTCTTTTAAAAATATCTCCTTTGGAAAATATCCTTCGACCTTTTTTTCCAATAAACGAGATAGGAGTACACTGCAGATTTCAAGAAATCACATAATATAGATAAAAAAAATAGATACAATTCCCATTAAATATAATACAAATAAAATAAGATTATATCTTATAAATAGAATATAAGATCAACATGCATGTTTGAAACTACTAGCAATAACATGTTCAGTGTCCAATTATAGCTTTTAGTTCAAGGATAAGGAATAATCTGCTGAACAAAAGCTATACTAATTACAAATTAGCGTCCTTCACTCAGTAGGTTTCACGCCTTTACTATTAACGGCATTGCTTCTCTAACAGGTAGTAATTTGGGCAGGTTAGGTAACATATGCCATATAAGAACAGAACTGGGGGTACCATGGCGCCACCAGTAAGCCAATGAATTTGAAATAGATGCCTATACCTACGATTGTGCCAAGCAGAATAATTGCTGAAGTTATCATTTATCATATCTGTTGTAAATTGTAGCTCCTTCTCATCTGATATGTTCCTCAATCCTGCTATGAATCTGAAAAGGCATAACAAATAAGGTCCATTGGAATTACATCATTTCCCAGCTATGTATATTACCAAATTCATGTCTTCACCTTCGGTAATTCCATGCATGAAAATTGCGGGTGTCTTGCTTCTGGAATAGATTTAGAAGCTTTAATTCGCGCTCTGTTGAAGAATTCCCTTTGCTTAGCACCCATTTTCGGTGATGCCAGGCTCCATAAGACTTGTAATTCTTCCTAAGGGCAATCTCAACCTACATATACAGATAACTAGTGCTGATGCGTGTAATCTTCACCATTTACATACAAATACAAACAGCAAAACCTTTGGCACAAAATTGTGATCCTAGCATTCAAAAAAGCTATATTTGGATTTTCAATGTCAAACCTAGTACATTTCAAATCAATTTGATCACTCTCCTCCGATTCTTATGCCCTCGTTTCATGGGTTCATCCTAACTATAACTAAAAATTTGATTAAATGTAGCAAGCCAAACAATTAAAACCGGATACAGACTTGCTACAAAATCTGAAATGACGTTCTAATCGTTATCAATCGAAAAAAGTACCGTGTTTGATCAGGAGAATAGGATGTGTAAAGAAACAACTGAAGTAGGAGCGTCAACAAGATATGAACTTACAACTCGCAATTCTTCATCGATAATTGATTTGATGAGATCTGAATCTTCCTTGTCAGCCTCCGATTGATTATGCTCAAATGCCAGCTTTCGATAATTCCAAGCGGTCATGAACTCGGGATTAGATTCAATAAGCTTAGCATTGATTTCTAGGGCTTCTTTGGTGTAACTACATCCCAACATAAAAACACATATCAATGGACGATCTTTGGATAACAAAAACTAGCAGTATAGAAGATCTGAGATGAATTTGTACATATTGTTGTGATGATTTTCGAGAAATTGAGATTGAAGAGAGCGGATCTTTGCAGCTTTGAGAGCTGATGCATCTTCGTCTATTGGTGTTGCAGATTTTCTGGGTCTTCCGTGCATGTTTCTTCCTCGCCGATCGAGATCGGCCGAACCAATTCAGAATCTGTGAAGATCAACTTACTAAAGTCAACATCTCCGTTCATCTTTAAGATGATTTTCTTATTTATGGACGCTGCACAATTTATGTTTCTTTTTTAAATAAAAAAAAATGTGTCTAAAGAACCCATGTATATATCGGCTCAATCCAATCGGGATTCAAGTTAATCTGATTTAATTAGTAAGGTTTCTCCTTAAAATATATTGGCCCGTAACCTAACTCTAATGATGTTCAGGTTAGTCGGATTGGATCAGTCTGGTTAATATTTTATGCTATTATTTTTATCAAATTTGAATTGTTACAAATAATTCATATTTCAAATATATAACACTATAGAAAAATGTGTAGAATCGTATTTAATTTGATTAATAGTTATAGTTATATGTAGTTAACTTAATTAAATATTTAGGTGAAATGTTAAATATATTTAATATTTAATATATATATATATATATATATATATATATATATATATATATATATATATATATATATAATATTAAGCATTCTTATTCGGGTTAACGCAAATCCCGGATGATATTAAAAAATACACCGAAACCCTACCCTATTAACGGTTTAGGGTAATCAGGTTGACCCGAATAACCCGGCTAACATTTTTGACCCGAATAATTAGACTAGCCTTTTTTACTCGAATAATCAGACTAACTATTTTAACCCAAATAACCCAAACCCTACCCTATTAACGGTTCACGGTAATCGGGTTGACCCGAATAACCTGGCTAATATTTTTGACCCGAATAATTAGACTAACATTTTTTACTCGAATAATCCAACTAATATTTTTAACCAAATAATCTAAACCTATTAAACCTTTTGGGTTTGGGACAGGTTCGAGTGTTTTCGACACCTATGTGAGATGGTAACTTGCCTTGGTCTCTTTTCAAACCTTGCGTAAAATATTTCTTTAGATTATAGTTGTATAACATATCAAAAATGGATACTTAATAAAAATTCTTATGCCAGCTAATATTACGTATGTTGTGCTTTATAAAAATATTTGCTTTAATTATTTATGTAACGCTCTATGGAAAATTAAAATAAAGACCCGGCTTTATTTTTTATTTTTTAATAGCTATGAACTGTGAAGAAAAGTGGCATATTGCCTGGTAAGACGAATTGACAATTCATCATCTCCCTATGACGGATTCAACATAATTGTTGTGCTCCTCACATATGGCACACCTACAAAATGACACTTCGTAAAATAATAGTTAACTACACATTAAATTGCAATCTATGTTTTGTTGAGTTTTCAACTATATAACAAGGTCTTATGTTTATGTTTGTTTGTTTATTTAATAAATGACTGTAAATGATCTTTCTATCAAATATTTCATGAACCATTCGTTAAACGCTCAGTTCATTTGCATATCACCCACACTATATTTCCGAGTTTATTAAGAAGATAAAAGAAAAGAAAAGAAATGAGTGGAAATGAAAAGAAATGAAGGAAATTATTTCCTTCCAAATTGCAAGAAAAAAAAGCTAAATTTTTTTGTCTAATTTTCCTTTCATTTTCTTCCTTCCCCCTTGAATGAAACTGGGGTACACAAATGTGTTATTTTCAATCCTCTTTCTTCATTAAATGAAACCCAGGAACACAAACATGTTTATCATTTCCTTCTATTTCCTATCTTTTCTCTCATTAAATGTCCTCGGATTCAGAGTATAAGTGAAACTCGGATACATAACATGTTTTATTTTCTTTCATTTCTTCATTATATGAAGCTCAAAAACGCAAACATGTTTCTTATTTTCTTTCATGTTATTTTTTTCTCTTCTTCAATAAACTTGGAAACAGAGCGTGACACTTTGAAGTGATACAACAACATAAAACCTACAGGTGACAATTTTTACCCAAATTAAAGAAAATGAGTTGGTTTGGGTAAACAATTGTAGATAATGGGTTGAAATGGGTAACATCATAATACTGAATGGGTCAAGATGGGTAACAATTAAACACAATGCGAGTCAAGATGAGTAACAAAAAAACTATGTAAATGCAATGGATTCAAACATTTTAAGAATGATTAATAATATATTTGATGAGAAAATCACTAAAAATTATCCAAATGGACTATTAGTTTACTTATATAACATCTTAAGTTAAACTAAATTTATATTTTTTAAGAACAATCCATTTAGGACCCGAATTGATTTTACTTAAAACTCGTTCTAACCTGCACCTATCATGACCCGAACCCGTTCTGACCCGTTACCCAACCCAACTCGTCCATTTTGCCAGGCATAATAAAACCTAACAATTTAACAAGAAAGCTTGTCTAAATACAACAAAAAATTACATTTTAAAATTTCTTGTTGGTTGAAATAACAACGTAGGCAGGTATTTTTAGCTATTTGACAAATGGGAACTGATTATTGTTTTTATATAATATTCAACGCAGCGTCTCAAACCAAGTCAAATTGTCAAAATTAGGGTTCCAATCGACTCCGATCTCCCACAAACGCGTTGTAATCTTGTTCCACCCAACTCCCATAATTTCCAACTATAAATATCACTCTCCAAAACCACAAAATTCATTCAATTCAACCTCAATTCATTATAATTTCCACCTTCTGACTCGATTCTTTGGTTGATTTTTAGCGTTAGCGGATTCAATTTATTGATTTTTTGTCTAAAATGGGTGCTAAGGGTTTTGTTGAAGGTGGAATTGCCTCCATTGTTGCAGGGTGTTCTACTCACCCTCTGGATCTAATCAAAGTTCGAATGCAGTTGCATGGCGAATCTGTTGCTGTTCCTAACCCTAATCTCCGCCCTGCTTTTGCATATTCCGGTGCCGTTACAATGCCTCAACCGCCGCCGGCGTTAGCTAGAGCGGGACCGGTTTCCGTAGGCGTGAAGATTTTTCAGACCGAAGGTGTTGCTGCGTTGTTCTCCGGTATCTCCGCCACCGTTCTCCGACAGAGTTTGTATTCCACCACCAGAATGGGACTGTACGAGATTTTCCGGAAAAAATGGACCGATGATAATACCGGTACGTTTCCTCTATCTCGCAAAATCACCGCCGGATTGTTGGCCGGCGGTATCGGCGCCGCCGTCGGGAACCCGGCCGATGTTGCGATGGTGAGAATGCAAGCCGACGGGAGGCTTCCGGTGGCTCAACGCCGGAACTACAAAGGTGTCAGTGATGCAATCGCGACGATGGTGAAACAAGAGGGAGTTACTAGCCTGTGGCGCGGTTCATCGCTTACCGTGAATCGCGCCATGATCGTAACGGCGTCGCAACTGGCGTCGTACGATCAGATCAAGGAAACGTTGATAAAAAACGGCGTTATGGGTGACGGATTGGGGACACATGTGACGGCGAGTTTTGCGGCGGGGTTTGTGGCATCGGTGGCGTCGAATCCGGTGGACGTGATTAAGACACGCGTGATGAATATGACGGTGGTGGAAGGGGTGGCGCCGCCGTATAAAGGGGCGGTGGATTGTGCCGTTAAAACCGTTAGGGCGGAAGGGCCGATGGCCCTTTACAAGGGATTCATACCTACGATTTCAAGGCAGGGGCCTTTTACGGTTGTTCTATTCGTGACACTTGAACAAGTGCGCAAGCTGCTAAAAGATTTTTGATTATTATATTCTTAAAAATTTAATTTATATAAATGTTTGATGATGATATAAATTGTAAAGTGTCCTAAGCTATTAGCTATCGGAATGATTACATATTTTAAGTTTTTATAAAGTTAAATTGTTATAATCTGATATGGCATTGAATTGATTATATGATGCCAATAAGTTTTAAAAAACTTTTTTTAAATATATAAGCATATATTTTTTCATTTTTAAGAATTTTGTTTTGATGTTAAACATGTCTAACTCTTTATTTTCATAAAATAAGTAAAAGTAACGTACATCTGTTGCTTGAGGAGACACACATACAAACATTATATGAATGCACGCAAAAACGCAAATGAGACGCTTTTAATTTTAAAAAATATTTATATATATTTTTTTATTTTTAGTAAATATGTAAATAAATGATATTAATAAGACTATGTGTAGTGGTCACACTACTATCACTTCACATAGGCATCATATAAACGACCAACACCATCATTTCCTTATGATCACACATCATCATCACATATATTATTATCAAGTTTCCATCACTCCTCATTTTTTTCTCTTTCTTCTCCTTTCACATTATGAACAGGCTCACTCTGGTGGCCTCACGCCGTATTCATGCTGGTAGTGTAGTGGGTGTGGGGGCATGATAGAGGCTTGAAGCCTATCATGCGTTGAGGGTCACACCTCACTACGGATGGCTAAGAGAAAATATGTGAACTCATTACTTTTTAAAGTATGATGAGAGGCCAAATTGTGCCATTCAAAACAGATAAAAAACCTGAATGGAAAATAGACAAATTTCTTTTCAAATTAGACTCTTGACTTAACAAAGGTTGGCTTAATATATTGTCAAAACGAGATAGAAGGCTTGAATGGGAAAATAGAACCAATATTTGTCAAAATTATATAGAAAAATTAAAGAGTGGGAAAAAGAAAGAGACTACTATGAGGTTTTAAACCAATTATCTATCACAGTTATACTAGTTACACAAGTATTTTCGTGTTTTTAATAAAAAATCAGTTATAAACTCAACATATTTTTAAGATTTTCATTTTAGAAAATAACATTTTTTTGATGAAATAGCTAAGCCACGCATTCTTAAAGAGGCACCTTGGTTGTAAAATTATGTAATTCACAATCAAATGGTTGTGACTTTGAGTAGTAAGATATAAGTTTGTGATAATTTTATCCTAAAGTATATATAATCTAGGGCAGGGAAGTTTTACTAGTGATAATTCCGTTTTGCAATTACAAAAGAAAACATACCAATAAGTGCAAGAAGCAGCAAGCAAACTTAACCATTATATTCCCTCTTTTCAATAGGGTCTGAGAGAAAGGATGGACACAAACTTACCCCTATCCCCAGTTAGAATAGAGAGTCTGCTCCGAAAGAGTCTCCGGCTCAAAGTTATCGTTTGAAATTAATCATCCCAACACTTTTAACGTTATTTTCATAAAATAAGTAAAATAACGTTAAAATAAGTGCAATTTTACTTTGGCCCCTTGAGAGCCCACACAATAAGTGCAAGAAGATTGGCTTTGATATAATCTCCCATAGCTAGGTCTCAAAATCAACATAACTAAAAGTTAGAGAAATTTGTACCACTATATATGGCAAGTTTGACCAACAAATTATACCTTGAACTAGTAATTTCAAGTATGAAAAATAATACATCTAAGCTCAATTAAGAAGTTTGCATTTTATGGCTTTTAAAACATATTCTTGTGTTTTGATCTTCTGTTAAACGCAGATTTTATTATCGGTTTAACGAGTGTGAAGTGATTAATTAGTTATCTGATTTATAAAACTATCCTAAATGTTGGGATGAAGTGTCCAATGAAGATGATTCTTCAGGTGATTCTGAATCTTTTCGGGTACCACCATCATGTTTTTGGGATGGTTGACCTTTATTGTCTACTGGATCCAGCTCGTTTGCCATTTGATTGCGTTTTTCTTTCAAAAAGCTGAGCCTATTTGTTATTTTTGACAGCGCTGAGTTTGTATTAGTTGCCTGCCAAATTACGTACATTCCAATAAAAAAGAAAAAAAGTGAAGAAAATCTCCAGCCATTTAGTAGAACAAATTGAAAATTGGTAAAGTGTTTGCATAGCATAAAACCTTCCTAAATCATCTATATCTACTGAGATGATAACAATTTGCAACGATGTTAGGCATTCTACTTAATCAATGAATTTTGCAGACAAATAGTGTTTCATGTGGCCAAACCTAACCCCATTTACTTATGTCAAGTTGAGTTGTGTTTATCTGCAATGGGTCAAACTAGTATCGAATTGTAAAATTTTTGCAATGATGTTTGAAACTAGTTACTTTATAAGCAAAATAAAAGCTGTGGAAGGAAAGAGTTCCGGTGAACCAAATCTGACCCGAGTACGTTTAACAATAGACAGAAAATTACCAGTATTGATTCTCCTCCGTCCGTCCGTCCCTTTTTAAGACGAAACCAACCGTTACTAGACAATACCATTAAGGAACAAACAAACAAGAAAACTTACTAAGTATATTCCCACTCATCAATAGAATATAGGGGAAAGGATGAAAACAAACCTTATCCCTATCTCAGTTGGGATAGAGAGGCTGCTCCGAAGGAGTGCCCGGCTCAAAGTTATTGTTTGAAGTTAATTATCCTAATGCTTTTAATGTTATTTTCACAAAATAAGTAAAAAAGCATTAAAATCAATGCAAATTTACTTTTGCCCCTATCCCATTAAGGAAATACTATTGCTATTTAACCTCAAGCAAAGTATTTGTTAAAACCCATTATATCATTGAAGGATGCCTGGAGGTAACATCATGCTGACCAAAGAAAATCTTAACTCGCATTCGTACCTCACCCCTCGAGTTGCATCTTTTGACTGTGGTTGAAGTTGATTTGCTCATAATGGGTTCCCCTTTGCGTGTTGAAAGAGAGTGGAAGCCCTGTTACAGTTTACAAACAACAAAAATTAAATCGATTTGTTTTTACATTACATTTCCATATCTGCATTTTATATTTTATGGTCTGATGAGATGAAATGAGTATGTGGTTAAGTTTTCTAAAGAATATTTGGTGTGGAGAGAATGCACATGAAACCTAGGAAATACGAGACAAAATAAATAAAGGTTAATTGCAAAAGCAAAAAAATAACATGAATTAAAAAAACAAGCTGCCATGATTATAATTTATAAACCATGCTGCTGGTATCATACCTTACTTTTACGTGCATTCGAAGTTTCACGAGTTTTCTCTTTATCTTTTCTGGACAAAAAACAAGAGAAAATATCAAATAAAATATGCAACATAAAACAATCATCAAAAGGAGACATTTATTATATATTCTTACTTTATAATAATGTGGATGTGGAATTATTGATATATTGTGAACAAAATATCATTTTATATGCATTACTGACACGTTGCATGTAACATGTTTATCAAGAAACAAGGAAGCTTACACTTTTCCTTGATTTAGCTGCATTTCAAGATCATCAAGTTTTTGTTGTAAACTGATGACTTCAGCCTCTGCATGAGCAATATCCTCAAGATCTGCCTTGGTCTTTAGAACATCAAAAAGTCAACAATTTACACATACTACACTCATAAACAAGATGAGTGAATTGGCAAAGGGGTCACCTTTGCTTACAAAAACCGGTTGGGTTTACCCACAATTATTTTTTGTGATATAAATAACCAACATGTTAGGCATAACGAAAAACACAATCTTATTACAATTTGATTGAAAATTTTGAAATTAGGAGATTGTATTTATTAAACGTAGGCTTGGGTTACTTTTTATTTAATGTTCATGTGGCCTCGGTATTAGTAAATAAGTCACCTTTGACGCCTGCAAAATTAGTAACATACCTTTTCTTCAATGGAGCCTGGTAAGGGTAAGACCTTCTTTGACATCATGAGTCCAGCCTCAAGTACTTTCCTCAATTCCCTCTCTCTCTGCATCTGTTCTTTTAATGTTGTCACCTGCATGCATATATAAATTAATCCATCTGGGAAGGTAATTTTAAGGATTGATACATGTCAGAAGTTGAATGTTTCATGTAGTAATAAACTAATAATACAAAAGAACTATAGTAAGGATACAATCAGGAGATGGCCGGTAGCCTGGTCCAATATAATGGCCAGACTGGTCGGGTAAGAGTCCAAATGGTTCGGGTGAAAAATGAGTAATTATTTTGTAAGGGTCAGACAGTGTTTGATTGGCCTTACTTTGCCCCTAATTTCTTAAATTCAATAAATAACTAATCTATTAGATATTATTATGAAACTATATTGCTACAATACTATATATGTATTTTTTTGTTTTTTTGAATAAAGCAACTCAAGAGGTTGTAAGCATTTAAATACACCTTGGGTCACTTTTAATCGTTTCATCCATTGAATATGTAACCAACTTTTCCGTGAGTATATATAGAGGCAACGTTATATTTGTAAAGGCTATATTTTCAGATTAGCAGTAAAACTTTTCTTTTCAATAAAGCAATATAAGAAGTTGCAAGCTACTTGGTAGCCAATATGGTTCTCTTATTGACCCTCTTAGGTGAATATAACCTGAATAAACCTGTTTTAAGATTAACAGGTTAAATTTGACAGCTCGTTATAATTTAATATTTTGAGCATACCTCATGCTCAAGAGCTAGAAGACGGTTGCCTAAAGCATCCTTTTTGCTTAACAATTCTTCTTTAAGAATTGAATTGTGTCTTGTCTGTAGTCAGAATGAATTTATATTCATGAAATTAGCATTTACAATGATTCAAACTTATGAAAAAAGATGAGAAAGGAGATGACGTTATTACCTCCGCTTCAATTTTCTTCATCAAATCAGCTTTAAGGCTCTCAAGCCTGAATATTTCATCCCTAACAACAATGAGACAAAACTAACAATTAAAAACACAAGAAGCGAATACATCCGGACTGGTTTCCGCACAAAGATGCAATCATTCAATATTCAACATCACTAGAAAAATATTTTTATTTCAATTAATTAGGCTATGTGTAATGGATGGGGCTTGATAGGGGCTTGATCGGCGTTGTGCAAGTAGGGATGGCAATGGGCCGGGTTTGGGACGGGTTTGAGTAATCCCAGTCCCATACCCGATTATAAAAGTATGTCTCATACCCGTCCCAAATCCCATCGGGTATCTATCGGGTATTTACCCGTCGGGTATCGGGTATCCCGGCGGGTTTAGCTAAATATATTCGTTGAGAATAACTGGCTTAAAACACGTCTGGTATCGGGTAACTAAAAATAAATTTGTTTTTTTATAACAAAAAACTATATGTTAAATATGCCAAGAATAAACTATTAATATATCAAATAACATGAAATTTCAAAATGTTATAAGTTAATTATCATTGTTCAAGATAAACCAAAAAATAGCAATTATTAACAAAATGGTTCAAAAATATTTTTGTAGTTGCCACAAAAAAAAAAAAGAAACAAATTATATGAACAATTTCTAAAGTTCAAAAGGATTAAAAAAGAAACAAGTTCTATGAATTCAAATGTATATAAATGGTATTTATAATCGGGTATACGGGACGGGTAAACGGGTATATATAATCGGGTAATCGGGCCGGGTAAATGGGTATATGAACAAATCCCAAGCCCGTCCCATACCTGCGAAAATTTTTAAAATTAATCCCATACCCGGCCCAATACCCATCGGGTTTGGGAATACCCGTCCCATATGTAGCGGGTTTCGGGTAAACCCGTCGGGCTCGGGTTTTTTTGCCATCCCTATGTGCAAGCGCCATGCAGGAGGCTTGATGGGGCTTGATATATATTGGGGCTTGATAGAGGGTGATGTGGTGTTTTTTATTGGTTTAGAAGAAAAAGTAAACATGGCTTCACGCTCAGGACCACGGTCACCACGTAAGTCACGCCCCGGTCATGGGGAATATGTAATCGGGTGAGAGGCATGACGGGGCAAAGAGGCCGGTCACGGGGTGGGCCCCATAACACATGGTCTTAAAGTCCCAACAAAAAATAACATATCATACTAAATGACAAAGCCTGCTAAGTTTGTAGCTTGCAAAAAAGGCTTCAATAAAAAATTCCCATAATTTGAAGCAACCCCGTTCATCACAACGTAATTGTATGTATAATTACCCTATACTTGCCTACTTTTAACCAATTGGCAAGAAGATTAAAGTGTGAATACCTGAAAGATGGTATGTACATTAAGATAATACCAGTGTTCATTATTTATGCCGGTAAATTGATCATCACTTACCTTTCTTCAGCTATCAGGTCTATATTGTCAATATCCATTTTCTTCTTTGCCTGCATTTAAGTAAATCTAAATAATAAATACAGCACAGAAGCAAAACCTAAAGATAATATTTAAGGTAATGGAAACACACTGATACACAGGCCTCAAGTATAGATGATATTGTGTTGTAGCGTTAAAACCAAGAAGCCTAGTAACATACTAACATGTGGACATGTGGTCATGAATCATTCTTCTTTATAGAATCTAGATACTACAAAGTCAAGAACCATTTTTTTATAGGATCTTGATACAACAAAGTGTCATTTCTCATGGGAACATTTGGAGAATAGCATACTACAGAATAATTACTGTAACTCGTATAACCAAAATTAATGATAAGTGCATGAATCTAACCTTGCTGCCATGCTTGTTGCTGTCTCCATCGTCCTCACTATTATTTGATGCACCATCAGATGAATAATCACCATCCTCATAGTCACCATCTTCATAAGCATCATCATCACTGAGTTCTTCACTTTCACTTCCACTCTCGTCTGAGTCCGAGTATAGATCAGATAACATGTCTCCTTCCTGCAAATAGGAGTATTATTCTTTTAATTCCAAAAGCAAATGCATAAGATCAACTAGTCTTAAAGCTGAAGCAGAGGTGTGTGTGCTTATTAGGGCTTCTCAAAGAAGCATGTTTTTGCTCATTTTCAAGCAGGCTGCAAAAGGATTCTTCATCTTTTCAAAAGATTCAATCCTCCTCACTGCTACATCGGTAACCGTTGAAATCATAAGCAATGTCGTTGTAATGGTCATATCATAAGGTATCACGATCCATGCGACTATGATTATGATATTACCATTATAATTCCAAGCCAATGGCTTGGATTTATAATCATAATTATGTGACTATGATTACGAGGGGTAAGGTTCATTCGGAACGCCAATTCGTTCTAAAACACAACATACTCAAAATAAAAAAAATGGCTAGATTACACAGCTGAAGCTATATCATATACACGCATATATATATAGATGCATTAAGACATAATTGAAGAAAAAAAAGTTAGGACTAAGAAATTTTACCCCAAATATATTATCATATTCTTCTAAGAGGGTAATAACGATGGCTTGAGCATGGTTCGCTGCTGCAGCAGCTTGCATAAGTTGAGCAGATCCGTCACCACCCATATTGAACTCATTCTCAAGCTCAACTTCACCAGCCAAAAGGGGTCTAAGAAGTAATGGTGACATACATGCAGCAACAGCTGAAACACTCATTCGATTCACATCCTTGTTCGCAGCAACAGCGTCCATTGTCATCAAGATTCTGTACACGTCAGTAGCAAATAGAGATCTAAGTGGGAGAAATATATCAGATAAACTTAATGGCAGAGAATAAACTAAATTCAAAAAGCAAGATCTGAGCCATAAGCATAACACAACAAACTCATAACTTAGAATCTAATCATTACAGGCTGAAATATGTGAGGATCTGATGGGGTGGATAACCGGACAAAATCGGTAATTTTCTATACATGTCAGATTGCATTGACCTGTTAGAGACACTTGACTTGTTTTCTTTTAAGCTAATTTTGTTATTTTAGCGTTTGAGGTAAACCATAACCCATATCAACAACACAAACATAATCAAATGTCAAAATGGACACCTTTGCAACAGACGGCGGTTTGGTTCAGGAAAGGTGTCACATATAGCTACACGCATAGAATTGACTCTTGAGCCCCGATCGGTTCCTAGCAATAAGTCAATTACATTAGGATAATAATAGAGTGATGCAAAACATAAGCTAAGATACAAAATTAATGGCTGTGGAAAGCTGTTGGCAATGATACTACTATTTATTAATCATTTAGTATCTTAAGAACTAAGAAGACATAAATTACCCTAGAAAACCTAGTTTTAAGTACAAAGGGAGAGCCGGTTGCAGGGAAAAAAAATCTTGGGACAAACAAAGTTCTAGGCATGTACCAAACTGCCAGTTTGATATAGTTACGAGGTAACATATGCTACAAAGACAAGAAAAAACTATAGTATTCAAGTTTTTCTGAAAAACAACAACATCCTTACACAGTATATTCCCACTTTTCAGTAGGGTCTGGGGGGAAGGATAGATACAAACCTTACCCCTATCCCAATTGGGAATTTGGGATAGAGAGGCTGCTCCGAAAGAGTCCCTGGCTCAAAGTTATCGTTTGAAGTTGATCATCCCAACGATTTTAACGTTATGTTCGCAAAATAATTAAAATAACGTTAAAATTAGTGCACTTTTACTTTTGCCCCTTAAGAGCCCACACATATATACACTATATGCGTGCATCGCAAATGGGGCGTTTTAAAAATCGCAAATGGGGCGTAATTGTTTCATTGAAAAAGCCTCCAAAGTAGTAATGTGTAATTGTTTCATTGAAAAAAACACACTACTTAAGCTAATATAATTTACACAAAGAAAGAAGGTCTTTTTAAATATTTGTTTCAGTTTATACTAAAAGTATATCAATGAACAATAAAAATATTAGTCTGGATTTACTGGTGTACTTTGCTAGACATTACACTTAAGGGCACTGGTTCATGAGGTAATGACAAATTACTAGTACTTTTAACTATTAGTTTGCTGCAATTTAATTGAACATTTGTATGTATATTGCCTTTAATTTTGTAAAAAATACTACAAACTTACGATATGCTTGTAGCAAAGCCTTGCAGCAAGAAGCTGGAACTGGAGATGATGGTAACTCCCGAAGAACATACTGAAACCAATACAGTAAAAAGAATCAAATAAACAAAAACCATATACAGGAAAATAAAAACTAAAAGATGCTAGGCGTATATTACCGGTTTTTTTTTTCATTTAAGCCATACCTTGATACAGTCTCCGATAACATGCCCATCCTCATCTGCAGTGAACTCTGTTTTCCCTGATCACCAAATTATATAGATTAACCCTTAGTTACAGAACTTTTGGGAAGATCTA
The DNA here is from genome assembly GCA_009363875.1 of Mikania micrantha. NCBI lineage: Eukaryota > Viridiplantae > Streptophyta > Magnoliopsida > Asterales > Asteraceae > Mikania > Mikania micrantha. The sequence continues at coordinate 27,084 of SZYD01000606.1, forward strand.
GGCTTCCTAAATTATAATAATCATTACCATCATAATGCTTCCCATTCTATAAATCCTATGATAATATCAGCAATTCAAACCAAATATAATTGATGACTAGTGGCTGTAAAGTCATATAAAACTTAAAAGTCAACTTAACATACTTTCAAAAACATATCATTAATATGCATCATAAGTTTTAAGGGAAACATTAGCTACAAAATGAGAGAGAAAACTAGTGGTTGGTTTAAGAAGAGGATAGATCAAGCTACAAGTAATTAATTTGTTTAGAAAAAGAAGGGAACAAGTGGCGAAGAAGCCAAGTGATGCCATATGTTTTGCAGGCGATCTCAGTTACTCCCTTTTGGTACTCATATGTTTCATGGTAGTCAATGCCCGATTGTTGATTGAAGCCTTCAGCAAGTAATGGGTCCCAACTTGATCTTGTTTAAGTTTGTATACCCATTTACAGGAAACAATGTTGGTATTAGGAACCCGGGGAACCAAAGATCATGTGCCGTTTCTCATTAAAGCTGAGTACTCTTCTGACATGGCATTACGCCACTTAGGATCTTTGTTAGCAATGGCAAATGTGACAGGTTCAGTAGGAGAGAGTGTTGGATGAGTATGAAAAGAGGTTGTGGTATATTTATTTGGCTATTTGGAATTTGGACGAAGGTTAGGAGGCCAGATGCGAGTTGGTGGGGGTTTGGTTGCAAAGGTGGATATGTTGATGATGTAGCTGTGTTTATTAGGGGAGTTGGGGGCAAGCTGGTCACGTGTAGAAGTGGTGTTGAACAGTGGTATCAGGTTGAGTAGTAGGAGCTGATTCGGGTGTGGTTGTATCAGAAGAGATGAATTTGAGGAGGGTAAGATGTAGACGAGCTTACCTCTACCAACCATTAGCAAACTTAAGGTAGGGTATGAGGAGGTTAAGATGTAGACAACCTTACCTCTACCCTGTAGGAATATAGAGAAGTTGCCTCCCATGAGACCCACGACTCATGATGCCTGATTATCTGACTAACACAACTCTGTTAACGTTATTTTTTAAAAAAAGTAAGTAAAACACCGTTAAAATTAGTGCAATTTTACTTTTGCCCTCAAGGGCCGAGACATAGATACATTATTTGGCGCACAGCAAACAGGGCCTTCTGGTTCTCAAGTTTGTGTACACAAAGATACAAAGTTAGTTACCCTGTTCATATTCTCGAATCCGGCGCTCAACAAGTTCTACATCTGCAGCCTGCCGCAAGATTCCTTCTACTTCAATTCCTAGAACATTACTTTCATATAATCAATCACAAAAAAAAATAAAAATTCAAAATTGTTCATAATTATATAATAAAAACTTGTCAAAATCTCACCATGCTCTTCTACATATCTAAGGGCTTTCTCCAAGAAAGACGGAGTCCCATCTATATCTTCCAATGCAAGTAAGACTGGTCGACCAAGGACCTTAGATTTTGGAGATGATCGATCTTTTGCTGTTGGAATAAAAGAAACAACCAAAATCAATAGTAAAATAGACAAGTGTTTGGAAGTCTTTAATTTATAGAAGCACAATTAGCACACATGCACATGCATCAAAACAACGAAGGAAGATTAAAAATACCCATCAAAGGTTGTGGTTGATTTCATAGAACAATATGGTCTTATTTTAGATAATACTCACCTGTCTCGCTTTTTGAATTCCCAGTTTGTCCCATCCCTGTGCTAGCTGTAATGGGCGCATTTTCTAAAGCTTCCTCCAATGCAGTCTTCCACCCATATAAATCATCTGAAGTTTCAGCCTATAATAATAAAAAACCAATAAGCAGCAATATCCACAAGCAATAAGCCAATCAAAACTCAAGAAACAGAAAGAAAAAAGAAAGAAAAAAAAAACTTGTTCAGCTTCTCACTCTCTTTTTATCGATAATTTGAGTAGCCAATTGGACTATAAATATTGGCTGGCATAATGTAACAATTTTGGAATTTTGATAATGTTCCTAATTTAAGTGATTAGACTGGTTCGTTTCCTAGTCTAACTGTAATAGAACAAGTATTACCTAGCCTGTATATTTATTTTGACAAATTTACTCCTAAATTATCAAAATAATTGATATCAAAGATAATCAAAAACAGTGTTTGATAGTCTCCCAATCTTAATATATAAAAAAAATTACTTAAAACTTAATAAATAAGAAGTCTCAATACGTGACCCAAACATCGACCAATGTATTTATACTTCTGATCCAACTTAGTCAGCAAGCAATCTAAACCCTAAGAACACAAACAACTTGTTTAAAGACAATTTGGGCCAGCCACATCAACGACTTTTGATGGGCCTAAAACCTGGAAATTAGCTAATAAATTACGACATATTTTTATGTTTTTCTTTTCTGTGCAAGGGTACACTTGTCCAAAAAAAATTGTGTTGTGAACACTTTTCATGGCGTACAGATCACCTCCAATATATATACATCTCCTTTAACCATATTCATTAATCTTTGTTCAGTTTTATAAGGGTAGTATGGTAAATAGAGACAATTAACACCTTGAGAGTAAATGACCTCCCATCGCGACCATCAGGGAATAACACGGTTAAGAGCTTCTTATCTGCTTTCACAACCACACTGAAATTCACATGAAGAATCACTACTATGTAGAGAAAAATGAAAATATTCAAAATTGGTATTTATGAAAAGACAGCTAAATTAGTAGAGAAAGGGACTTAAAGCAAGCCAACCTGCCTGAGCTGTTGAGGTCTATGCCACCAAGGGTTAGATTTGTCTCACCCCCCTTTTCAGGACTAGCATTCTGTATCAGTAAGAAATACATAAAAAAAAAAAAATGAACGATCACCACCTAAATAATTTAAAAATGGATAGACGAAAAATGAGGACTATTTAATGAAAGGGTAACTAGAAGTTTTTTTTTTCATATATTTGTCCTTTTATATATGTACCGTATAAAGCAGCTGAGATCTATAACTAAATAGTTGAAATTTGACCAGCTAATAAAGTTATAACAAAGTAACACATGTAAGAACTTCAATTTAAAATAGGCAGATAACAAAACTTACAACTACCAAGTTAGTGCTAAACTTGATCTAAGAAAGATGCAAGTGTTTATACATAAAGTGTCATACAACTGAACTCCCACCTAGATGCATTACGCAATCATTATGTATGTAATTGTATCATCTGATAATTCAACCTTAGAGAGTTAACTCTTAAACTCAATCATTACCACCCATTTTAAATTCTGAAAATAAATGTGTGGTTCACGTTAAAGTGGAATAAAAAAATATATCTGCAATAAAGAAATAAAATTTAATGTGTTCTAATATGGACTGCACATTTACTTCCAAGATTTAAAATGTGTGACCAAGACCGGGTTTAAAGGTTAACTCTCTAAGATAGAGTTATCATATGATACAATCCCATGTATATATAATATCCTTATCGTAGTTAATTAATTGGCACCTCTATGATCTTGAGGACTTGCATACATCAAAAGACAATAATTTTTCACATGGAAAATCAACAGAAGCTTACTGGATCACTTCGGAAAAAGACCAATGAGGTTTCTGTCAGTATAAACCATCTTTTCTTCCATGAGGTCCAGCCAATCCCTGCATTAGTGCAAATTAGAACACAGTTACCTCAAATATATATAGACAATATTCTACTGTAAAAACCGTCTCTTCGATGAATAAATATATACATAAATGTCAGATAAACACGAAGTTTAAAATCATCATCTGGCGGAGTGGCGGGCGATCGAGTTATCTTTATTTGACATAAAAATACTATTGATTATGTCATATTATTTACAAAGAGTAGAAAGTAAGCATTAGAAAAAACAAAATTAAGTGTTAACCTTTGGATGACAGAAACAGTGGTCCGCTCTTGTAAACCTGTAGGCCAGGCATACATTAATTAATCAATAATTAGTAAACATTCTCAATCAATGCTTAGATAATGCAGTGGCGCAACAAATTCGGCTAACCATTAAAACCTTAAACTTATATTCAAAACTGGCTAATGGTAAAGATCATGATACTAAATTTATCTTGGGCCTTATAATTAGACTAGTTTGTTCTTCGTAGATATATTATAATATAGTGATTATGTATGGATGTATATATGTGTATGGATGTATATATGTGTGTGCATATGATCAATTATAATATAGTGTTTATGCATGAATGTGCATGTATATATATGTATAAATTGTTGGTTCAGGCCAAGTTTTAAACACACAAACACACACTAATTTATGTATAAAATAAAACTTTCTGCGCTCTCTAATTAAGATGATTACAAAACATTAAGTAGGAAAAAAAGCATGCATAAACCTACTCCTAAAAATAAGCAGGAACATGGGCAACACCCCCCATGATCTAACCCACTAATAAACTCAAAATAAAACAATTAAAACATGCATGCAACAAAGCCACCTAGACTTCTATTTTCCCACGTCCAAAACCATCTTTAAATGACTATTTTATCCTTGGATAAGTTCTCATGCTCCATTACATGCTGACTCGTTCTACCCGAAGACCCGAAGATCCGTGAACAACTCGATTAACCCAACATATATGTGTGTATGCATGTGTGAGTATGTTACCTTGTTGCCACTAGGAGGAGGACTTTGAGTTGCACCCGACGGAGGTGGCAGGTTAGCATCTCCCTACATTAACATATCAAATTATTGAGTTAGTAAATCAGATACACCTGACCTGATACTTAATCGATATGGTGGATTCGAATTCAAACCTCAGCATTAGCGTTGTTTTTCCCGTCACCGTCTTTTCTGGCAGTTGAAGAATTGTTTTTCGTCAAATCGTCATCGTTGTTGTTATGGTTTTTCAGGTCACATGCGTTGCTGTACGCATTCTTCGAATCAACACCGTTTTTCGGATCACAACTGTTGTTTTTGGTATTAGGCATGATTCGATTAATCAATCAATCAATCCGACGATAAAATCATCCGCAAAATCGATTCCAAAACCTGTAAATATATTAATCAGAACAATAATCAAAGCCTTCTATCGATCGTTTTGTTAATCAGCTCACGAATAATAACGATATCCAAATCGATGATAAAAATTTACAGATTCAGGATGATCATCATAATCATAATCATAATCATAATCATAATCATATGAATCACATCATAACAATTAAACGAATAAAAATCACTTACTACATGCCAAGAGGTCGGATTGTAGGAGGGAAAAATGAAATATTGGGTTTTTTTAGTTTTTGATTTGTTCTAACAGAAATCCGATGATCACGCTTCCTTCTAATCGTTCCTTTGCATTTGCTTCCGCTAAAATTATTTGTCATTTTGCGTCCGTCCCATACATATAAATTTTAAAGTACTCGAGTTTAATTGAATTAATTCGGGATTTGGGTTAATTATATGGGTGTTAAAAAAAAATTCTATCCGATTTCAAATCCGAAATATCCAGAAACTTCGGATATTCCGGGTATCCGAAAACTTTGGGTATCATCAGGAAATTCGGATTCGAATACATATCTTGAAAATTTTTGGATATTCGGTTATCCGATATCTAAAATAGTTTTTATCGAATAATTTATCGGATATTTTCTGATAATTTCTCAGGTATTCGGATAATTTTTTGGATAGTTTAGCTTATTTTAAGATATTTCGGATAATTTTCGTATATTCGGATAGCCGAAATATATTTTTTTTAAAAAGTTTTAACTCTCATAGTGTTACCAAATAATATTTTGGGTTTTGAGAATTTGGCTTTCAGAGTTGAGTCGGATCTTTGTAAAAATACCCGAATCATGTATAAAGGTTAGTCGGGTAATTTCTGTTGGACTTATATTATAGAGTTCAAAGTTAGAGAAATAAAAAAGTAAAAATTAGAGAGTTTTAATTTTAAATTGTTTGTTTATAGTCGATTGGATTATAGAAAGTAGTATTTGATTTCGTTTATGTTTAGTATTTGAGTTGATTTATAATTATGTTTTGTTTTATTATATACTAGGTTATAGACCCGTGTAATATACGTGTTTGCGAATAAAAATAATGTGATTTTATAATTATGTCTTCATGAATTTACATAATTAAAATAATTTTATTACATTTTTTTAAATTTACATGATTATATTAATACTAATAATATTAGTTATACCTTTTTTTTACATAAATGTATTAAACATTTACACATGTTAAACTTTTTAGTTTGACTCATGAAATATTCAACATTTAATAAAATAGTCGCCGTTTTTCACATCAGTGTTTGTGGTCTTTAATTTATGCAGGTTAAAGTTTCAATTGGTATGAAAATTAATCGACTATTTTAATTGTGTAACAATTATATTTTTTTAAGATGTGTGTTTTTTAATATTATAATATTTTTTTAATATATAAGAAATTATTTGTTTAAAAAGGTATAAATAATATAATTAGTGTTATATAGTATTATTATTTAATATGAGATATTACATTACTTTAATTTTATTACTATTATTTATTATTATAAAGATTTGAATAAAAAATATTTAAAAAAAAAAAAGGAATAGCCATTGACAAGAATAAATCACTTGGTTAGCCTTTGACCGGTAATTATCGTTGAGTCAGATTTAATAAGGGATAACTTTATATAAATGTAACCAACTTTCAGCTTTGTTTCAATTAGATCACTCGTATTTTTTTTGTTCCGATTAAGTCACCCATACTTTTTTGTTCTTATTAAGTTACTCATACTTTTTTTTGTTCCGATTAGGTTACTTTACTTTTAATTTTGTTTCAATTATGTCACTCATATTGTAATTAAATGTTTGTGATTAGAACACTATTTTAAAGTAAAGTGACTTAATCGGAACAAAAAAAAGTATAGGTGACTAAATCGGAACAAAAAAAGTGTGAGTGACCTAAGTGGAAATGTGAAATAAAGCTGAAAGTTGGTTAATGGCTAAATATTGCTAACCTAGAATAAAAAAAATGATGTACTGATAAAAACAAATTATTAGATAAAACGTATTTATTATTTGTTTAAAAAAAACTAATTATTTTAAATTCTATATATATAATTGTTTATATGATTAGATTTTATATATCATTTATAAAAAATAACTTTTATTAACTCCAAAAAATTATTCTTTTTTTTTTTGTTTTCAAAAACTGATTATTTTAAATTCTATATATATATGGTTTATGTTTTAGATTTTATATATCCTTTGTAAAAATAACTTTTATTAACTCTAAAAATGTATTATTTGTTTTGATTCAAAAATAACTTTTATTAACAAGAAAAAACGTATTCTTTACTATAAAATTTGAATAATTAAAAATGACGTATTTAATAAAAGTTATAAATAATAAAAATATAATAATAGCAAACATATTAACAAAAAAATATATTTATTCTTTGTTTTCAAAAACTGATTATTTAAATTCTATATACAAAATTGTTTATATTATCAGATTTTATATATCCTTTGTAAAAAACTAGGGGGTAAACCCCGCGCGTTGCGGCGGGAACCTCATATTGAACAAAAAAGGCATGATATCTATCCAAATAAAATTCTGTTAAAAAAATATTGACTCAGACTCTTCTATCAATATGGATATCAAATATATCGAATCGTCGATATGGGTATTTAACCATGACAGCGGTTACAACACCTTGAACATCAAAATGCAAAGACAAAACTGTTGTTAAGCCGTCCTAAAACAACTAATCGAACCGTAACGAAAGGAAATGTCATTCGTAAGAAATACAAACACAAATATAACTGTAAAATGTTAAAAATCATATATATAAAATAAAAAAAGCATTCGCAATTGAAAATCATGATTTTTTTTATCAGTATCGTTATTTAATTTTTAAGAATTAATAATGTTATTTTCTTAATTATTATCATTATCAGTATTTAATTTAATAATTGTTAATGTCTATCTTGCGTGAAAGAAAAAAAAAACAAAAGAACAAAAATTGATGAAAGAACATGAACAGACGCAAGCATAGATATGAGACTTAACATACAGTATTTCTTTTCGTTCTCCAAGAAAGTTATATAAAACAAAAAGGTGAGGGGTTATCTACACACCCGAAAGACATAGTTTAACACCACTGTCAAGTATACGTCTCGTAGTGGTTACTACGGGGCGTATAAAAGGTCCAATCATTAGCACTGACATCCAATGATTGTCCCTATATACGTCTCGTATTGACTAATACGAGACATATAGGGGTGTGAGGTGTGTCAGTAGAATGTGTGAATACCACCCAACAAAAAAACATAAAAGAATATTATCACCTCCCCTAATCATTACATTCATCAATAAATAACCAATTCAAAGGTCTCGAATTTAACATTTTCGTGAGAAGAAACACAACAAAAATCTTAAATTAAAAACTATTTTTACTGTTCATTAGTCATTATTACCTTTCTCAATTGTATAGATAGTAATAACTTCTAGTAACTCTGAAAACGTATTCTATTCTTTTTATTTAAAATAACTGTTATTACCAAGAAAAAAACGTATCCTTCATTTGAATAATTAAAAATGATGTACATAACTAAAAATCATAAATGATAAAAATATAATTGTCCACATATTTACAAGAAAAAACTTTATTGGTTTTTATTGAAAAAAACTATCTTAAATTTTTAAAGTGTTTGTTTTTATATACACTAGTAAAAATATGTATTCAATTAAAAAAAATGGTCATTGGGCGATATTTAGACCACCCGCAGTGGTTGCACGCTTGTACCGCCAAACTAGCGAAGACTCCCCATTCGGCGGCGCTAGGCGGGAACACCACCCCAACCCCGGCGACAACCCAAATAAGTAGTTATGTAAATGAACCGAACGAATACGAACACATTAATGAACATGAATTTTATGTTCGTGTTCGTTTATTAAGAAAATGAATGCATTCATGTTTGTTAGAAAATTAAACAAAGTGTTCATGAACATAAATGAACACAAACGAATCAAAATAAACAAACAGACATAATTGAACTTAAAGGAACACTATTGAACATGCATAAACGAACACAAACACTATTGAACAAACATAAACGAACACAATTGAACAATCATAAACGAACACAATTGAACAAGCATAAACAAACACAAACGGCAAGTCTTTTAAAATTTAAATACAAATCATCCATAAATTAGATAGTTAACTGAACAAAAACTAACTTTTGATAGTTAACGAACATAAATAAAAGGAACATAAATAAACGAACACTGGGTGTGTTCATGTTCGTTCATTTAATTAAGCGAACACACAATTTATGTTTGTATTCGTTCATTTATTAAATAAACGAACATAAACGAATTTCACGCCAAATAGCTCATGAACTCTTTGGTTAGTTTACAAGCCTACAAATGAGCCACCCATGGCCCCCACTCCCTGCTATCTCCTCTCGTTCGTGATTGGTCGAGGGGTTTTCCAGTGGATGATGTGGCCTAGTGAGGAATGTTTTTTAGTGGGGTAACCACTATAGGGTTTTAAGGTTTCAGTGAGGTGATGATACGACAGAAAATTTCAAAGGAAAAGAATTTCAGTGGGGTGTCAACTATGAATGGTCTTAGGGTACCAAGGCGATTTAATTTGATGTTAACATCGTTTGCATATTCCCTAGATGAGATTTCGGGACCGAGGCGAGCTGATTTGACATATACATTGTTTTAGGAAAAGTGGTTATTCTGTAGGCGATATTTTACGATCCTTAAGCGATCACTGACATGGCAATAAGTTTCTTTTTTGTTTTTAAGCGATATTATAAGCTTAAATATTGCTAACTCAATGATTTTTGCTACATAAGCAATATTTTCACAAATCAACGATCTTTTCATATAAAATATTGTCAGTCAGCGATATATTGTCAATGTCATCTTCTGATTGGCTAGATAATTTAGAATTTTTAAAATTTTAATGGTTAAAATGCCACTCTGACGGTTAAAAGTGACTCTTTTGATGATTTTTCAAAAAATAATAATAATAATAGTTAAAGTATAAGAACAAATTAAAGGCGTTATAGTTGTCTAATAGCAAAAACATTTCTCTTGTTTAAACACAGAATAACTACTTTACTAAAGAAAGAAAACACAAAGGTTTCTATTCCGCGTATTTAGCCTTTTTCCACCACCCTTTTATGTTTATTTATGTTTTAGGAGGAAAATAATAATAAAAATATAAATAAATTAGATTATGATGTTAGATCTTGGGCCAATTAGTTTTACGAACTTATATAAGTTTGTTATAGAGTCCAAGTGAGGTTGCATATTCGAGTTCTTGATTACAGGAGATTAACAAGAAAACAATTAATCAAGTTATAACAAAAAACTTACAATGATTTTGACTCTTAGATAATGATGTTAGAATAATGTTAGAAAAAAAATCAAAGATTAAATTTGTGAGTAGTGTGGGAATGATTGTAGGCCATTAAATTTATAATTTGATAATTGAGATCAAAGTTGTATTAAAAAGTTAATACAAAGGTATTTTAGCTATATACACTTTTGTTGAATTTAAGTCTATGTGATGATACAATCGTCAATTTGAGGGAAAAAATAGACGTTCTCACTATTCTTTATTTCCTTGAGAAATGCATTCTGCCTACAGGAGTTGTTCAAATCATTTCTTTATTCCTTTTCTTGTTGATCATGCTCATCCCATTTTTTTAAATGATCATAACTTTTATATACGAAATTATTTTATAATAAAATTATACTAAAAAAATTGTGATAGTACAAAATATTGATTTACAATATCCTTATACAACCTATGTTGATAAAAACACAAGAAGCTCCTTACAAGTGAGAATCCTATGACAAAATGTTTTCAAGTTTCACCCCTGACATCAATATATTAAAACGAATACTTGGAATATTTTGAAAAATGTTATCATGATTTCCAATTATTCCAACACCATTTTCCATAATATCAAAACCATACAAATTAACATATATTTTACCAAAAAAATATATTATAGTACAAATGCACAATGTTTAAATGTCTTAGTTGAATTACTCTATTAGGTTTTATTTATTTCCATTTTCCTATAAATGGCTTTTTTAATTTATTAAATTTATTTTGAATTATTCAAGACATCATTGTTCTGAATAAAGAAATACCTTTACTTTTACTTCTACTTTTTGTTTGCTCATGTGGGAGGTTTGCCTTGGTCTCTAAGTCAAAAAGTCTAGAACATGTCCAATAATTGTATTATTAGTTAATGAGGTTGCATGTGACATTCCCTCAAATGTATGGTTGGCTTTGAAAAATTTCCCAAAAGTGTAATATGTTTCAATATAGCCCCTCTAGTTTTAAAAATTACTACTAGATAAATATAGAACAATATATATTAAGTATGTTGGTTCATAATGTTGTAATTAGTTTTGCTTAGGGGTGTAAACGAGCCGAGATGATCCCGAGCTCGTTAAGGCTCGCTCTCGGCTCGTTTAGACAAAATAGGGCACGAGCCCGAGCTCGCTCGTTAGAAAATTTTTAGGCTCGAGCTCAGCTCAGCTCGACTCATCTAGTTTATATTTTAATTATTTAATTTATTTTATTTAATTACTAATTTAATATATATTTATAATTTTTCTTTCCAAATTTAACATAAAATACAATATTGAAATATATTTATCATAATTTTATATATAAAAATAACTAGTTTTATAAATATACACTTAATATAATAAATAAAAGTTATAAAAATAAAAAGATCCTTTAGGCTCGCGAACCGGATCGAGCTCGATATGTAAAGTCCAAGCTCGTGCTCGATAATGAAACGAGCCATATTTTTGGGCTCGAGCTCGGGCTCGTTTAGGCTCGACTTGATTCGTTTACGCCCCTAGTTAGCTAGTTTTGGTGTATTATGTCATGGTAAAATTATGAATCCAAATAGTTATAGGTTCATAATCTAAAGGGTTCATAAGTAAATATTGCAATACTGATATAATTTAAAGAGAAATAAGAGATTTCACGTCTCTTTATATATTATATTTACTTTTTTAAATGAACTACATGTATATTTAAACATAAATATTGATTAAAAAGTAAATAAATAAACAAGAAAAGGACCTTTTCCCACATCTCACTTGCATTCACATATTATAAATACATCTCACACCATTCCTTCCTCAAGAGAAAATATCTCATAAAAGCACCTACGTTCATTTCTTATGTTATATTTTTAAAAGTGGTTTAAATTTCAAAATTAGGATTTTATTCAAATATTCATACTGTGGATTCATTTGATTGTAATTACTTGAAAGATGGTGAAGAAAGATCAAAAGATTCAACATAAGCCATCAAAGACAATGTTGGCATTATCACCTTCATTACTATCATCACTGTCAGTATCATCATCACCGTCAATCAACAAAGAGAGGTACAAAGGGGTGCGGATGAGGAGTTGGGGCTCATGGGTTTCTGAGATCCGAGCACCAAATCAAAAATCACGCATATGGTTAGGATCTTACTCGACTCCTGAAGCAGCAGCTAGAGCCTATGATGCAGCCCTTTTGTGCGTCAAGGGCCCCATTTCAAATCTCAATTTTCCTCCCCACCAATATGATAACTTCTCTCTCACCACCACCTCCCCGACCCTCGTCATGTCTCCAAAATCCATCAAAAGAGTGGCCGCCGCCGCTGCCATCACTACTGCCTCTTCACCCCCATCCCCTTCTTATTCAACACCAATCTCATTTTCTCCATCTCAATCATCGTCATCAAACGAGACAAGTGAAAGATTCGCTTTAGAAAACGACCCTCTTGATGGAACCTTGATGTCGATGGTTGCACCATGGTGCAACTTTGATTCACCAAGGTACGATGACATGATGCAAAATCAGTCATCGTTTAATCCCTTTGATGAAGAAGATGATGAAATTCGTATTTGGAGCTTCGACTAGACAATGTAATATTTCTTTAGATATATTGTTTTTTGGTCATGAATCAGTTTTACTAGCATTTAACTAAATTTATTTGTTTTTCATTAGCCAGATTTATTTATTCATGTATGTGTTGAGGGATGTAGATCTCATGGAGGGAATCCTATGTGAGTTCGTCCCCGACATTCAAATTTAAGTTTTTGTAATGTTCTCACATTTAAATAGTCATTTCATTTCTTTATCTCGTTAAATGCATGTATGTTTACATATATGTTTTATATATTGCTATTTGTGGGTGTAATAATTAAAAGATTTCTCGTGTCACAGTAGTAGAATATATTATAATCATAAATTTAATTAACTTACAACCCATATATAGTAGTTATGATTTTATAGAAGTGTAACTATATGTTTGTTATGGGCTGCCATACTTGTATAATGTATCCAAAAGCATGAAACAAGTAAGCCGACAACTCAAATACATCGAATTAACAAACCCGGCCCCCGCCCCGGACACAATTATTATTATTATATATATATATATATATATATTAAAAAATAAAAATAAAATAAAAAAAAATAAATAAACACATATTTGTATACACATTTCAAAGAGGAACACAATTTGTATTAAAATGAGCTCATTTTAATTTTTTGTATACCCAACTCATTTTTTAAACGCATTTTAAAAAAAATTATTTTAATTATTTATATTTTTGTATTTGAAATATGAGAATCAATCTAAATACTCCACACCCTAATCCCCACGTTTATTTTTTTTGTATTCCAAAAATTTTTGCCAATTAGGGCCTTCAGGCTCCCAAGTCTCGCCTTCGCCTGACCGCCCTCTTTAACATACCATTTTATTATATGATAGTAAAAGTAAAACAAAGAACAATTATTTCCACTGCTATTATATATATACACACACAAACGCGCGCTCGTGCAAGTGTGATGTGGTTGACGTGTAGGCTACGATGACCCACTAAACTAGAGGTTCACAAAAAAACCGGTTAACCTAACCAAACAGGTTATTAGACCGGTTCATGGAGCGGGTATTGATACTTGTTTTAGGGCTTAGAAAGAACCGGCGGTTCGAGACTCGTTTCCTGTTCTGGAGCACAAATTAGTTTATAACCAGTTAATGTAAAACCGGTTAGGAACCGGTTAACCAACTGTATTTTTCAAAAAAACTAGCCATTGGTAGAAAAGTAGCCGTTGTGTAACGGGTTTGGTTAAAATCAAAATATAGCCGTTTCTAGCACAAATTAGTTTATAATCTTTCTATATATAGTAGATTTATGTCAAAGAAATCAGTATCCTAGCTCCTTTAATTTTTTGACAAAAGCGACTTTTTTGGTTTACACGTAATCTTAATAATATTAAGACTTACATGACTCTAATTTTAATGTTCATGTAGTAAACCTCTTTAAATAAAAATAAGCAAGTGTTGAACTTACAAGTTACGAATGCCATTTTTAACTTGAGATGTTCATCTAGCTCATTTTTAATTTGACAAGCATGAATTTAAAAGTTTTTCATTGACAACAACATAGATTTGATCACATACTTGCATCTAGATTGATGTTGATGACGACAACTATCAACAATATTGAAAATAAGCCACCGGAACCTCGGTGAAGGTTATTTAATGTTATTCATGTCATTTTAGCGCACTTGGGTTGCTTTAAGCCTTTAACACTAAATGAGGAACTTTAATAAAAATTGATACGAGCAAACAAACGTTAACGAACATAAATAAATACATTATCAAACGTCTACAAACACAAATGAACGAACATAATCTCTGTTCATATTCATTCATTTAACTAAATGAACAAAACTTCTTGTTTGTGTTCATTTATTAAACGAATAAACATAAACGAACTTTCCGCCAAACAGTTCACGAATTGTTCGCTGAACATGGCCCATTATTAGTGTTCATGCATGTCAATGCAGATGTCAGGTGATTCACTAAAATCTACCCAACAAGGAACAATAACTTCAAGATCTATCATTTCGAAAAAACCATACCCAAACTGAAAGATGACACCAATGGTTGTATTCAAGGATACTTTCGCAGAAATCAAGTTAACGGTTTGGCTAGGTAAAGAAAGGCAAGTACGTGGTAATGAATGGCGAGGCAGATGTGATATGGTCGTCCGGCTGAAGAACCGATAAACAATAAAGCAACCGGTGTGCATGGGGCGGTTTTTTGGGTATCGAATGTAGTTATCAATGGGTGAAATGTAACAAGTGTAACAAACAAACTTACCCAGTATATTCTCACTTTTCAACAGGGTCTGGGGTGGAAGGATAGACACAAACCTTACCCCTATCCCAGTTGAGATAGAGAGGCTGCTTCGAAGGAGTCCCCGACTCAAAGTTATCGTTTGAATTTGATCATCCCAACATTTTTAACGTTATTTTCACAAAATAAGTAAAATAACGTTAAAATTAATGCAATTTACTTTGGCCCCTTAAGGGCCTACACGTATATACATTATATGTGTGCACCGCAAATGAGGCGTTGAAATTTAACAAGTGTAAGATAACATATTAGTCGGTAAAAACAATTGGTGTTGCAGTTCATCAATGGCAGGGTTGATACTAATGTATACATATTTAACAGCAAGAATCACAAACAGCAGTTGTACAACCAACAAAGCTTATCCTGGACAACAATGTACAACCAGCAAAGCATATCCAAAACGACAATGTACAACAGAAGAAGCATCAGAAACAACAAATATACCCACCTGATATTAAGACAGAGTATATGCTTGCAGAACACAAACAACATGCAGTAGATTATTGACTCATATGTTGTCCAGAATCATCCATTGAAGCTGAACAAAATCAAAATATGAAAAGTCAGCATCCAACACAACCCAGAAACACTTTTTGGTGCATATGTTTTAGATTTAAAGTTGACAACTATGCCTGGCAAAATGGGCGGGTTGGGTTGGGTAATGGGTCAGAATGGGTGCGGGTCAAGACGGGTTTCAAGCAAAATCCGTTTGGGTTTAAAAGGGTCGTTTTAAAAAAAATATCAATTTCGCTCAAGTTAAAATGAGTTATAACTAAACAAATAGTTTATTTAAATAATTTTCTTATTAAATATATTATTGATCATCCTTACCCATTGAAATAATTGTTTACCCAATTCTATGTCAATCCATACAACAACAACAATGAACTATGTCATAATGTTACCCGCTTTGTGTCAAGGTGTTACCCATCTCAACCCATACTATGTCATAATGTTACCCATTTCAATCCAAAATGCAACAATTGTTTACCCAATTCTATCCATTTATCTTGTTATGAATCAAGATTGTCAGGTATATTGACAACTGATGAATCAAGATGATTACAAAAATTATTTTATGCAACTCATGGATTTAAATCTTTTGAGTAAAGTTATTTATATGGTTGTATGCACTGAAGATAGGTTTGAAGCCTCTTTCAACCCATTTGATCTATTCCTGTTTTAGCTACTTTTCATTTCATCCTTTGAAATTAAAGAACAACCCACATCAAATCTTTACTTTGCAAATTAGAATGTCTAGGTTCACAGCTCACAATCTACTCTAAGAAGCAAATAAACTGTGAGAGCATGGTGTTAAAATGCTTACGAAAACTGCATCATGTTATACCATATCTGTCACATGATATATTACAGCAATTCCTTTTTGAAATGCCCCATATATTAATTACATTTTATGCTATTTTAGCAAATTGTTTGGATTTAAATTACCTAGCTACCCCTAAGCCGTCATCTAGTATATGTCACATTGAGTGTAGAGTTAATTTGATACAAAAGGCACTGATTTATTTATTTCTAAAATTCTTATGTTATTAGTTATTACTGATTTATATATCGGTTGGTTCATATTAGCTTCTCATCCTACTAATTCATGTTTCATATATGAAACAAGATAGAATACATGATCACAATAATTAGAACACAAAATTCATTTGTAACTTTAAACTTAAGTGTGAATACAATATTACAAAAAGATTTTATCAACTCTTTTTTCAATACTCATGCAACATATAAGAAAAATAATTTATGGTGAGTCCAAAAAAATGTTAAATACTAGAAGTGTGGACTTGTGGAAATTTAAAAATACCTTGCATCTGAAAAAAAATGCTAAAACAGCTGTTTAAGTAAGGCAATAATGTTTACCTCAAGCTTATAAAAGGAGGCCAATGTTCTTTTAAGTGGTGCTTTTAACTATCATGACAGGGCATGACACGTGGTTGGAGCAGTAGTTACTTACACTTCCCAAAAACATCCTGCATTTAGAAAAATAGTTTATCGTATTTAGTGATTGAAATCTCTAATTCCTCACCAATTAGCTGTTTGACTGTCACTGTCGGTCAAACCCAAAATTCCCTTGCAGTGGTTACAGATTGGCAAAAAAGTATATTTCAGTTGAAATTTAACCCATAGGAAAACTAATGCAATTATTTTGGGGTGGTGAGAATTTTTTTTTTTTCTATGGAGCAGTTTTCCCTATTATAAGACTTGAAATCCCTCTTGTTAGCTTATACAATCAGTCTCTCTACCTTTCTTAGATGGGCTGGATTATGGGCAAAATGGTTAATATTTTTGCACGAGTCAAAACCCAAAACAATTTTGTGTGAAAGTTTTAATCCTTACATAAACAATTGATGTGTCAAATATATAATTTACTAAAAAAATATACTATATTGTAATAAAAAATAATAAAAAAATCGAACCTCTTGAGTAAAATGAGTTTGGAGATGTTATGCATTAAAATACACTTGAGCAAGACAACTATTGATCCTTTTGATCAGTTTACTTTTTTAGCAACTTTAATTTTACCCATTGGGCCGAGGGTCTCTTCTGAAGCAACCTCTCTACCCATTGGGCCGAGGGTAGGGGTAAGGTTTGTGTTCATCTCTCCCCCAGACCCTACTTCAAAGTGGGATTTCACCAGGGGCGGCTGGGAGGGGGTGCAAACCCGCCTCCCGCACAGGGCCCATCGTTTTAGGGGCACAATTTTATAAAAAAAATTTTATATATACTATATATTTTTTATAAAAATTCAATTGTCCCATTATAACATTGGTATATTGGTACGTACTTTTAAGTTTGAAAACTATGATTTTGTTATGCTTACGTTAATTGTCACAACATTAGTCATTATATATAAAAAAATTTTTATCTAAAAGGGCCTTTTTTTCCATTTTCGCACGGGGCACTCGAATTCTCGGAGACGCCCCTGGATTTCACTAGGTATGTTATGCGTGTAATTTTACCCATTGGACCCATAAGGCCATAAGATAAATTATAGCTCAAATCAACCTAAAACTTCCACATCTAATATTCTCAAAAAACATATTACTGGTCTTTTACAGGGTTTTTGCTTGTATATTCCTCTTGTAGCATACTACAAAATGCAAATTACCAATTTATTCAAAAGTAATGCCTTACTCAATTTCCACCAGTCACAATATATACATACTGATTAATGCGGCATAATAACCTATTCTATCTGCCGATAACCCTACATCATGTCCAGATGCAGCATGCCTGGATACATTTTACGTCTAAGTTACTGCTGAGTTACTCATGTTACATAAAAATAAATGTATGACGAAGCAAATTTACGCAATATCCAGTTTTGGGGCATAGGTAATATGCTGTTATAGTTAGGTGTCTATGTATGCTACACTTCATTTGCATGCACCCTATTCTGCTTTTGTGCTAAATATGATAACGAATACCAAGTTACTAACCAAATGTAGGTGAAACACATATAAATTTGAACACAAAAAACAATGGATCAACATCATATCCAAGAAATTGCAACTAAAGTCACCTAGGAAATGCAGAAAAGGAATTGAATTAACAACATTCTGCAAATTTCACATATTTGTTATGATTATGTGATGGCCTGAAAAGCTTGTACGAGCATGGCAAAAGTAACAGCTTAACAACATATTTTCGTTAGTTACCTCTTTATAGGACCGAAAGAGCGGCATCCCATTACAAGCAAATCAGCATGCAATTCCTCAACAGCTTCACATATTTTCTCCTTAGGATCCCCAATCATTATTTGAGTTTTGACTCCAGCCTGGTAGTTGATTATTTGATTGTTAATATACACTACGGTAACTGTAATTTCAGCAATATCTCTTAGTTAAGAAGAAAAGATCCTAATATACATATGAATCACAAGTAAATTTGGAGCATATTCCAAGTCACAGCCTCTCATAAAAACCCACCCTTCTTCTCGCCCCACATCAGACAATGGAGAAGGTCTTAGTCCAAGAATAATATATGTTAATTGTTGAGTATATTCGGGATTATTGTGTTACAATCAATGTTTGGATATCAATTGATGATCGTGTACGAAATCACTTTCCAAAATCAATATTTTCACCCTTACGAGTATCAAAAGATTTGATTTGGGATAATCCAAATAAATTTGCGAGTAGAATGATTTTCTGTGTTGAATCTATCGAATCCGTTTCTTATATATTACATCAAGAAAATGGTGGTTTATTGGCGGTTAAATTGGTTGTAATTTACAAATCTGGTCAAACTTTGTAAATTGGCTCTGACCCCTTGACCTCGCTAGGGCGCTGCCCATAGACCTTAAAAGAGGGTGTGACCCCTCCTTGGTTCAAAGATCTCGGCTTGATCCAGAGCTCATAAATCTTAAAAGAGCGTGCACTCAACGGCCAACGCCTTCGAACCCTTTAATATTGCTTTGCATCCATATTACACTAAAATACACAACATGAATTACTTAATTACTAACTAAGATCTGAAGTATGGACAGCGCTAGCTCTAGAATTGGAGATCTTGAAAGAAGTTTAGATACGATATGATAACGAAATCACTATGTATGATAAATAAGGAGTACGAGTATAACTGAAGAGTGAAGAAAACTAACGTTCTTATCGGCACAGATCTTCATAGCATGAGTTATGATGGCGTCGGTGATTCGCCGCTGGTGCGCCTCAATAGCCGCAGTAAACGCCGGCACCTCCACATCACCTGATTTTCAAACATATTGGTACTATAATCTCATAACGCCTAATCTCAATTTGCTAACAAAATCAGTCGTTTAGGTAAATCAAGCAATTAAAACCAATAAGATTGAACTTAACTTGGACCACCGAAGGGGATAGCTCCGGGATTGAGACCGGCGGCGATTGAGGGCGGCGACTGAACATGAATGATGATCAGAGATCCCTCCGGACGAAGCTTGACGTTATCGAGTGCCCAATTCAAAGCTTTCATGCTCTCTTCGCTGCCATCGACGGCAACTAGCACGCAACCAAGGTTTTCAGGCATTGTTTTCTCTCACAATCTACACACGGAAGTGATTTACAGATAATGGAGACTGTATATCAAAGGCGGTGTCATGATTTTAACCGTTTTCGTGTGCTGTAATGAATAGCTTGGTTATACTGGTTAGCCCTTTGACTTCGACAGTTTGGGTAAAGTAGATATTGTCCCAAGTTTTATCACATAGTTTTCTAGTTATAAGTTCATTGTAGCCGACGGGTGGGTCAGATCATCACGTTTCGTATTTTAGGTAAAAAGACGATATATTTGTTAGGGTGATCCGGTGAAGGGCTGTTTGCTGTTAAAAAAAAAGTCACACGAGCAGGTTCGGGTAAAACGGTCAAGTTCCATTGGACATATCATGACAAGACTATTACAACTTACAATTGATACGGTTTGTTTGTTATGCTGTGTGTTATGGGGTGTGAGTGAGGCGTGAGAGGGGCCGGTCACGCCCCGGTGGCGCCCTCCCTCCACAACACCCGGGCGTGAAGATGGGTGGCGTGATGCTCCTCACGTGGTGATGACCGTTGGGGATGAAAATAAAAAAATAAAAAAACGGTAATATTACCGTTTAAAATTAAAAATAAAATAAAATTAAACCCTATATAAACTCATTCAACACACTCAAAAACACTTGCACACTCTCTTAATATCTCAAAAACTCTTTCAAAAATTTCAATTCTCAAATCTTCAAAAATTTCTACACACTATGGATCCAAACAACCCGTTTATGAATTGTTATCGTCCTCAAGTCGATCCAAACAACATAAACAACCCGAACCAATTTCTAACCTTTTCAAATTAGTATCCACAACCACATTTTTTCTACCAAAACTCATTTGCCTTTGACAAAGTTTTTGAAATTCAACCGGAACCTGATGTTGACATGGTTCCTGAAACACAACCCGACGCTCAACCGGCTACATCGCGTCGCAGACATAGACGAAAATAAGTGCCAGAAAAAACAACAAAACCGATCATAAGAATTAAGTCAATTTCGTACTACCACCAAGAACTCTGTCCCAAGGAACCCCAAGGGGGCGGCCTCCTTGACTCCTACGCTTAGTTATGAGCTCAGAAATACTAAACAAGTATTCACTCTGCACATTCAACTCTTTAATATTCTTTTACATCTAGTTAAACTAAAATATATCACAAAACGTGTGTATCAATTTATTAGGTATGTCCGCATGTATTTGTTGAGTCGTGCAAAGCCTTTTTCAACAGTTATGTTTAGAGGTAACAATTTTTATCTAAATCAAAGGAATGAGTTAGTTTGGGTAAAACAAGTGTAGTATAATAGGTGGAAATGTGTAACATCATAATATTGAATGGTTTGAGATGCGTAGCACTTAAATACAAATTGGGTCAAGATGAGTAACCAAAAAACTATGTAAATGCAATGGATTCAAACATTTAAGAATGATTAATAACATATTTGATGAGAAAATCACTAAAAATTATCCAAATTGACTATTTGTTTACTTATAACACATCTTAAGTTAAACTAAACTGATGTTTTTTTAAAAACAATCCATTTAGACCCGAACAGATTTTGCTTAAAATTTGTTCTAACCTGCACACATCCTAACTCGAACACATTCTGACCCGAACCCGTTCTGGATCGTTATCCAACTCAACCCGTCCATTATATCAGACAGTTATTTTCTATATAACCTTTTTGGAACAACAAAGTCATAAAGCTTATTGATTGTTGTGCAAAATATACAAATTTTGTTCACCTTATGACTTGAATCTTTAACAACATAAAAAAATATGTTTTACATTTTCAATTAATATTTTACAAAGCAAGAATGCAAGATGCATGATAGGATGATAGAATCATTTCATACTTTATATTTTCAATTAATAATTTATAAAGTGTACTTTACATCTTTTTAAAACATTAAATTTATACATTATTTATATATTTATTTTTTATCAATTATTTCTTATAATATTTATTTTTATAAAACTCAAGCGTGTCATGGTTCCTTACTTCGACAGGGTACAGAGGAAGCACAAGCCTTTTCAATCTTTTTGTCTTGGTTCAAAATACTTGAAAAAAAACAAAAAGATAACGCTCTGGTAGTTAAGGGTTGAGATACTGTTGGTCAACCAATTAATGTGACTTTCTACCAAGAGGCCACAATTGCCGCGGGCAAACATATTAATGACGAGGAACTCGTTGGAATAACTCGAAGTTAGTAGATCTTTTTAGACAAATATTTCTTTTATTTTATTCTTTATCGTATTGGATTGACCCCATTTTAACAATCAAAAAAATAAAGTTTTTACGGGCGAATATTTACTCTTTCAAATTGTATTTCATTTCTTTAATACATAGATTATTAGACTAGTTGGTACGTATATAATAATTATATGGATGTTGTGTCAACTTCTTTTTCATCTCCCGAGTCTTACACAAGATTTTTTTGAGATTTGGTTACTTACAAGGACATACAATGGAAAAATTACAAACCATACGATGGAAAAAGTCAAAGCATGCTTATGGCAAGATAGATTAAATTAAATGATTGTACCTACAATCCATAAATAAAAGAAGATGTATCTAAATAATCTGGTTAATAAAAATTTGCATGATTTTATAAAGATTTTATATTAATATATCACTATTATCATCTATATATTATAAGTTTGTTAACTTAATTTTATCATACATACATAACTTTAAGTCGTAGGTACTTTTTTAATATTTTTTAACATTAAAAAATATAGAAAAAGATAGTGTTAGTGGCATATCAGTGTAACAATTACCTAACTCTTTTATTACTCATGCATATTAATAATTTAATATAATAAACAATTTATTATTATTATTTTTTTTTTTTGAACGGCAATTTGGATCACTGACAGGTCATAGACCCACCCGATCATATCCACACCCAATAGGAGGAAACCCACCATATGTGAGAGAAAACCCCCTAGCTTAGCATGAAACCCCAATTTTGTTCATGCCAGGACTTGAACCCGTGACATTCCTAGTATTGAAGCCATAGGGTACCTCCTCTCAACCACTTGAGCCGAGGATCATTGGTAACAATTTATTATATGACACACAAGTTTGCAAGTTAAAATATAAACATGCTTAACATGATGAATATATATATATATATATATATATATATATATATATATATATATATATATATATATATAGTATAAGGTTTGGCTAGAAAGTCTAGAAACCATGAGAAGTGTGAGAAGGGATATCAACCATTAGATCAATTTGTTTTGTGGTTGAGATTAATCTGGTGGTATTTTCGTAATTAATTATAAGTTAAAACCATCAGTAGGGGTAGAATGGGAAGATCTAGCAAAAAATCTGCGCATGCAAGTCACATGCATTTTCCTCCATCTTTTTTAAACGTTCATAACTTTTTTATACGTTATTATTTTTTAAAAAAAGTTACATCATAAAATCTAGCATTTCTTTATCTTTATAACGAGTATAATATTAATTGTTTAAAAAAATTAACAAAACTAGATGTTCATAAAACTTGCATTTTTATGGCGTTTTTGAAATACTACTAGCAGAACATAAAACACCACAAGACATTTTATGGCGTTTTTGATATGTTTTAAGAAATTGGTTTTTATGGTGTTTTTTCGTAGGCTAATGAAACTTAGCGTTTATGGTGTTTTTTGAATGCTCATAAAACACTTTGATGTTTTTCACTAAATAAACAAAAATGTTAACAAATGTTTTATGGTGTTTATTTTCCGCCACTTCTAAATTTTTCTCAGATAATAATATTTTATTGTCTTTTTATCTTGGAAATACACATGGTGTTTTCATTCAGCAAATGTACATGTTGTTGAATACATACATTCGTTTTATTTTGTAAATCAACGTGGTGTTTTGCGAATTTTGGTGTTTTATCGTAGGTGCATGAAAACTAAACATTTTATGGTCTTTTTGATGTTCATAAAATTACTTGTTTTATAGTGTTTTTTAATGAATAAACAAAAAGAAAAATGATGCTTTATGGTGTTCTTCTATACGTTTTTTCTTAAGTTCACAATTTTCTTCGAATAACAATGTTTTATGGTGTTTTATCTTTAAAATACATGATGTGTTTTTATTCAGCAAATACACATAGAAAACACCATAAAATGCCCCTATGTAAAATTATGAAGTTTAAAAACACCAAGTGCAAAATTAAGCGTTATTATTTTGTTTAGTACTCAAAAACACCATAAAACATTTAGTTTCATCCTGCAAAAACACCATCCCCAGTATCGCTCCCTGGCTAGCGTCTGGGCGCGTCGCTCCATCTCAGCATCTACCTGAGCCACGATGCTGTCGATCCTGCGTCGACTCTCCTCAGTCAAGTCATCGACCGCTGGGCGTTTGCCCGGGTTCCTGTTAGCATCTCTGTTGTTATCGGCCATCCTGTAAATTCTCAGATTAGTAAACAACAGTTCGATAATAATAATAACAACATCAGTGTGCAAGTTCTAGTGTAGTGTCTAATGTAGAGCAGTGGCTATAGTCTAAGTTTACTATATGCAAACCTAGTTCCCTATAACCAAGGCTCTGATACCAGTCTGTCACACCCCCAAATTCCCACTCGTGGTGTCAGTCCACGTGGGTGTGACGTGGCCAGGATCATAGCTCATGGTCATATAGAACGACTCTATATGAGTTACACATTCACACAAATTGTAAATCAATACAAGTTTCATTCAATAAGCAGCGGAAAGTGTTAAACATCAGAAATACATGAGTTTGCAGCGGAAAGTAATTGTTCAAGACACTACAATGTTTAAATTGTTTTCAAAACAGAACACATGCACACAAGCCTAGGACATGAGTCTATATGTAAGCTTGACTCCTTAGTGTGTCCTTGTGAGCGTCCTAGCGTGTGCTCCATTAGTTACCTGAGAATACATGCGAAAAAGTGTCAACTATAAAGTTGGTGAGTTCACAGGTTTAGACAGACAGAAATAGTAAACAGAAATATACTGGGTATGTTAAGTTGTTTGTTGGATACTACGATCCGTGGAGTGTGTCAGTTCATCTTACCGAAACTAGACTGTTCCCGTTTGCCTCCGCGAGTCATCGCTGAACTCGCAATTCACATCGAAATTACACTCGTTATGACCTCCAGTCAACATTGGTGCCGAGTGGGGCTAGTCAAACCCAGTAGTACTACGTAATTACGACTCGTTTGTTACACAACTAACGGTAAGGATAAGTGAGGACTTTATGCGATAATAGTTACACTCGAAAATGGTTTTTCACAACATACCAGTCATACATCTAAAACAGTTGCATTGTATTCTCACCCCAATAGTTTATCAAAAACAGTTAAAGAGTAAAAGTGGGGCCGTAAACTCACCTGAGTTTGAGTAATGCGTTAGCTCAATAGAGTTGCGTAGCTCGCCGGCTAGTAGTCACCTATATCACATAGGTACTATGAGTTTGTGTTCGCGTATGTGGGTCTCACCGGACCGTGTTAGTGTTCAACGACACTAAGTGGTTATGTGGGTCGAGTTGACCGTGTTTGACCGTATCGATCGTGTTTGACCTAACGACCCGTTGGTGACGGTTTTGGATCAAGTGCTCGTGTAATGTGCGGTTTGGTGTCGTGTGAAGTGTACGGATACCAAAATCGTTCCTATGAGGAAACTTACTATTTATAGTAAGTTTCTATTTTAAGAAAGTTTCCACATTTGGCAAGTCATGCATAAGATCATATTCTGATTATTCTAACATGCATATTTATCCTAAATGAGCATGTTATCACATAGCACGTCGTTACACATAGCCGGTTTAGCATAGTTTGCGCGTAAAAGTTTCCATTTATGGAAAGTTACTAAAATAAGCATATTTTATCAAGTTTAAAAATCAACATCACCTAATATCATCATCTTAGCCCTAAATAGCCTATTAATCATGATCATTACGATTAACATGCGACAAATCATGGACTTAGCGAAATAAAGTTACTATTTATAGTAACTTATAGAAATAGTCACAATTCAAATCTCCCAATCAATATAATCCTTTCAATATCATTATATAATCACTAGATGAGCATGTTAGACTCAAGACATTATCATACTTATTATCAAGTTGCAAATTTGTGACAAAAAGTTACTATTTATAGTAACATTTATAAAAATCATCCTTTTGACAATTCTAAGCATTCCTATGCATCAAATAATCATCACAATAGTTTCTAAACATCATTTTAAGCATAAACCTTAGATCAAATCACATGCATAATACCATTTCATCAAAAATGCACAATTTGTAGCACTAAAGTTACTATATTTAGCAATAATCACCAAATGACCATATTTGACATAATCAATCATTCTAAATCATGTAGAACATCTCACATATCTATTCTAAGAACATTTAAATACTGAAATTTACATAAAACATTATAGATCATGTATGCATGTTGTTTAAAGTAGCCATTTTGTGACAAAATCAACAAATAGTCATCTAGTCACTTCAAAATCATCATAGATCGATATTAGATCATCAAATCAGTAACAATACCACAAAATAATAGATCCATAACATAGAAATTTCGTGACTAAAGTGGTGATGGTGATGCATGTGGGTATTTCCCCTTGCATGTGTGATTTCAAGGGTTAAAACCCGAAATAGTATTAGGAAACTACCTTAGAAGGTGCAAGGTGATCAAGATAGAGCTGGAACAGGTGTGTGTGGCTTCAAGATGTCCAGAAAAAATCCCCACAGTAGCTTCAACTCGTGCAAGGTGATGGTTGGTGCTCTCTAGTTCACTCCAAGCTTCCAAATGCCTCCAATGGTGTCTCTAAGGCCTCCAAATGGCTTTCCAGAGGCTAGAGGATGGTTTGCAGGTGATAATGGCGAAGAGTGATCGCTGGTAGTTCGGAAATTTGGTTAAGGGTTCGGCAGAAATGATTTAGTCTTGGTTTTATAAAGATTTGGCGTGTTGGGGTCGTCGCGTACCGCGGAGGCTGCACAAAAAGCAACCCCGCGTACCGCGGTAATTAAAATAATAATTATGTTCCCGAAACACGCCGCGTACCGCGATGGTGGAAGATGATCGGTCGTCGCGTACCGCGACGTCTTTCGGAGAATTCAAAATCTCCCTCTCGAGCTTCGCGTACCGCGAAGGCCCAATTGGGTGCCCATCGCGTACCGCGATGGGTCTCAGTTGAGCCCAATAAGCCCAATTTCATTGTTTTGAGTCGAATTTCTCGTATTTCTCGAATACGATCATCGTTTCTCGACACTTAAGCGTTGTTCTACTAACTTATGTTCTCCGGAACCTAATTGTGCAGTGTAAGTGTACTGTGGTTTGATCCGTTCGCCAACGTTCGTCATTCAAGACACGTGCAAGTTTCGTGCGATAATTCATCGAACTATCGGTGTGTTTGGTCTGTCGTGCCACGTGTCACACTAAATACAAATATTCTAGTGCCACGTATGAAATAATAATACACATTATTATTAAAACAAAATAAATGCTGACCTGGAAATTGCGAGGTGTCACAATATAGCAATATTATGCTCATTAAAAAGGTAAAAAAACGTTTGATTTTATGGTGTAATTTTTTTAAAAAAATGTTAACGTGTAAAATAGTTACGAACGTTTAAAAAAAAGGATAAAGTTGCATGTGACTTGCATGTGCAACCTCCTTTTTTATTTTCACATCTATACCCTTTAACCTAATGTACACATGTCACTTCCTTGTTGCTTCTCACACTTCTTATGGTTTTTAGCCTTCTTAAAATATCCCTCCCCTATATATATATATATATATATATATATATATATATATAGTGTTGAGTTTAGCTAAAAAGGACAAGAACTCTAAAAAGTGTAAATCCTTAAAACGTTTATAACCGGCTAATACGAACTCCGATTTGACCCATTCCGACGACGTTAGAACCGTCTCGTCAAACTCTACGTTATTAGCTTTTGGGGTTTAATTGTTTATCCTTAGGGTTTAGCTTTTAGGGTATAGTTTTAGGATTTAGGCTTTTGGGGGTGTAGGGTTTAGGTTTTTTTTTTTTTTTTGAGGGGGGGGGGTGTGGGTGTGTATATCTTATATGTATTTGATGCCATAGCATAAAATATATGGATTATGAGATAATTATTTATATATATATATATGTGTATACATATATGTTTATGTTAATAATTATGCCAACAGTTATTAGTTCTTTAAATAATAAGCATCTTTTTGGGATATAATTTATATTGATATATATTAACTAAATAATAGTATTAAATCTTGACCGAATTGGTTAAATTTAACATATATAAACGTGTTCTACTGTTCTTGATAATTTTGTTCAGCATGAGACTATAGGATCATAAGATAGCTCGAGACTCTAGGATCATAAGGTATTAGCAACGTTGTCAAATGTTATGTCTTGTGAATACAGATCCAACAAAAACATTTGTTGTTAAGAGTCCATAATCTTACTTTTTCTTGTACTGACTAATATTTTGTGTCTCTGTCTAAGATGTCACTAGCTTTTGATCGGCATGCTTGTCCTTAATAACGGCATGTGTAATGAGACGTGAGCCCTCATGTGACCAGCCCACTTGGCAGCCATTACCCCATAGTCATGCCTGCATTCCCATTACACATCCAACGTGACAGCCACCATGTAGCTGCGGTCACGACTTGACAATGGTATTTTTTTTCTTACTAAACCCATTAAAAAACCCATTTTACCATTCACTTTTTCACTTACTACATCTTATTATTACACATTTTTTCCACTCACACTAGATCACTACCTATAAGTACTCTTGCGTGATGCATGCATGACACGAGATCAAAGCCCTTATCGAACGCTACAATACATATAGCCTAAATGGACGAAGAAACGGTACGAAAAGATGGAGAACCACTTGCTAGTGACTTTTCTTATGATAGTCTCATGGGACACAGGTAAGATGGTACACAATGTTAATAGTCCCCTAAACAATTTATGTGAATCCTGATTTGAATTTTCATTATAAGTTTTTGACCGGTACCCATTTTACTCGTAAATTCGATCATCTAATGTATTAATTAATTAGAATATTTGAACACTTGCCCTTTAAAGAAAGCAACAACTATTATACATCCGAAGCAAAACCTTTTGTTTTCAAAGGGCAAAAATGGCAAGATATGGACTAACCAAAAGCGTTTAAAAAATGGTTCGTTTATGAATTGGTTAGGTTATATAAATGGGACAGTAGGGAATCTTTATCTTTATACTTTGATACAGTCTATTTAGTAGAGGTCTTGATTTAATTAAGGGTGTTGTTATTCTCACACCCACTTTTTTTAAAAATACACCCCTGAGACGGCCCGTAATGCCCATTACGGCCCGTCTCAGCCCTCGGTCAAACATTCGCTCCTGACAACCTGTGCCAATGATTGGGATCAAGACGGGCCGTAATGGCCAAGACGGCCCGTCTCATTCATCGTACAGACATTCACTGCAACCTAGTACAATGATTTGACAGCAAGACGACCCGTAATGGCCATTACGGCCCGTCTTGCTTTTTCAATTCTGACAGAAGGACATTGATTTGACCCAGTACGGGCCGTAAAGGCCATTACGGGCCGTCTTGAACATTTTCAAATTTGTATATAAGCATGAATCGTTTCAATCGAACGCGTAACTTTCGAATTCAAATATATTTCACGATAATTCATATCTGTAACGATGTCGTTTTGGGACGGGAGTTTTTTCAACTATTCCGTGCCAGATTTGAACGAAGAGCCTCCTGTCGTGTATTCATACGGCACGATAGATCTGAATGCTGAACCTAACGCTGATGTCGGTTTTGACAGTCAAGCATCGTATGGGTTCGTGTATGACGACTGTAAACAAAGTTACACGGAGGAGGGTTATGAAGAAAAGCCGGGGGCTTCACAGTCAGTGGTACGTTTACTATACCCGTGAGGATCCTGAAACAAACGTCGTGGAAGACATTTTATTCTGTCATCCAAAATCGTATTGTTGGTGGCGTGCATTTCCGCACGTACTGATGATGGACACGACGTACAAAACGAACCAGTACAGGCTTCCATTTATTCAAATTGTTGGCGTGACTTCCACACACCAGACGTTTAGTATTGCTCACGCGTTCGTAAGCAAAGAGCGTGAGGAGAACTACGTCTGGGTCTTGGAAATGGCTAAGAGTATGTTGAATAAGTGTATGGAGCCACGTGTGATCATAACAGATCGAGACCTTGCTGTTATGAATGCGTGCCGTAAAGTGTTTCCAGAAGCTGCAAAATATCTCTGCAGATGGCACATAGACGAAAATATTGCCAAACACTGCAAGGCAAGCTTTTCTGACGCAGACTGGAAGAAATTCAAAGGTCGATGGGCGAATTTGTGTAACTCTCCGACAACAGAGTTATACGACTACAACTACAACCTTCTGTACGAAAGACTTATCAAAGACGACAAAAAAAGTAAGCATCACATACCATAATTATTATCATCATATCATCATTGGTTTTTTGTTTCATTTCAGGGGTTCTGGAGTATCTGACGCACACCTGGTTAAACAATTACAGAGATATGTTTGTAACAGCATGGACCAATAGAACGCGCAACTTTGGTCAACGTACAACAAACCGGGTGGAAAGTCAGCACTCGAACCTAAAACGATTCCTCAGATCACCAAACAGCACGCTTGCCTCGCTTGTAGGTTTCGTAAATGAAATCGTGCAAGCACAGGAGGTAAAAATGAAACACGATTTTGAAACGAGCTTGATTAAAACTATGGGTCATCATAAACTACCAATATTTGATAACCTTCGAGGAAAGGTGTCCCATGAAGCTCTTGATTTGTTGGTCGAGGAAAAACACAAAATAAGAGTCATGCGTGACAAAAATATGACGTGTGGCCACCAGCTTTGGACGAGTTGTGGGTTGCCGTGCGCTTGTAATATATCAAAATATTACAACACAGGTTCGTAATATTAAATGTAAATCTTAACTGTTTCGCACGTACTTACTGTTATATTCTAATTATAAATTATGCAGATAAAAAGATACCGCTCTCAGATATAGATATTTTTTGGACAACACTTAACACAGCTAACCCAACACTGTTAGAAGAAGAAGAAATAGATGTTATAGGACAAATGGGTTTGGTTACAGAAGAAATAAATTCCAAACCTCCTGAAATAAAAAAGAGTCTAATGAAGAAGGTCTTGGCACAGGTATTTCCAAACAAAAGCGACAAAAAGGCGCCTTCAGTTCAAAAAGATACACGTGGTCGTCCAACTTTAAAGGCACAGAAACAAAAAGAGCAAGAGGAAGGCGTTGTTAAAGATAATTTAGCGTCTCAAGAAAGTACATTTGAACCTTCGAGGCATAGTTCGTTTACAGCTATGACCGAGATAAGTCAGAAACCAGTATTTCGGCGCAGCCGTTCCACATCGGTATCAAAAGCAATGCCACCATCGGACTCGATAAGTCAAAACGAATTTCGTTTTCCACGTAACATGAAACCAGAAGTATTAAACAATGTTTATCGCTTCGGTCATCACATCCTTCCTCTCATTCAACCTTACGTGATAAACATACAAGATGTCCTGCCAGATGGTAACTGTGGTTTTCGTTCTGTAGCCGTGGGCTTAGGATTCGATGAAAGTCATTGGGCATTTATTCGACAACAACTCTTGCATGAATTGGATTTCAAAGCAGATCTGTACAGATATGTGTTTAACTCCTACGACCCAGATTCTTATGATGTACTACGCAACACAATAAATTGGCAACAGATTAAACCTGCTCCCGCCGAACATTGGATGTTTATGCCTCACACAGGTTTAGTAATCGCTCAAAGATTTGGCGTAATCGTTCAACTTTTCAGCAGAGGAGGTCCTCAAACCATTTTTCCTTTGTGGACATCTGCTAATAGTTTACCGCGACATAACGTCGTATCAGTAATTCATCTTGGCCAACATTTCGTTAATGTTACCTTACAAGGATGTTATCCAATGCCAACGGTAAATTCTATCTGGAAACGTTACCGAAATGATGCCGCATCCGACTGGGAGTTCGTATATCATGACAGGCTGTAAGAATACCAAAGATTTTTAGATGAAAATAAGTTGGTCGACTACATAGACGTTTAAATGTAATAAACAAATTCTTTAATGAAATATAATAAAAGTGAATTTTTTTGAATTTAAAAAAAAAAAATTTAGAACAGTACGGCCCGTAATGGCCATTACGGCCCGTACTGTTCTTGTTAAATATACATTTTTACTTTTCATTTTTTACTTTACCACACACATACACCCACATTTCTCTCGTCTTGGCCTATACACCCCGTATTGGTGCTTCAAGTTTTCGATACCAGGTATGTATTTTCGCCCGTAGATCATGAATATGTGTTTAGATTAGGTTTTTGATCGAAATAGGACCTGTTTAGAGCGTTTTAAAATTTTCGAAAAATGAACAAGACGGGCTGTTTTGGCCATTACGGCCCGTCTTGGCCATTCAAAATTTGAATCAGTTAACAACAAGACGGGCCGTCATGCCCATTACGGGCCGTCTTGTTCAACAAATGAAGAAGGTGACCTTTGGCCTGGTATGGCCAAGACGGGCCATCATGCCCATTACGGGCCGTCTTGGCCATACCCGCCTAGTTTTGGCCTTGTATGGCCAAGACGGGCCGTCATGCCCATTACGGGCCGTCTTGGCCATACCAGCCTAGTTTTGGCCTAGTATGGCCAAGACGGGCCGTCATGACCACTACGGGCCGTCTTGGCCATACCAGCCTAGTTTTGGCCTGGTATGGCCAAGACGGGCCGTCATGCCCATTACGGGCCGTCTTGGCCATACCAGCCTAGTTTTGGCCTGCTTGGCCAAGACGGGCCGTCATGACCACTACGGGCCGTCTTGGCCATACCAGCCTAGTTTTGGCCTGGTATGGCCAAGACGGGCCGTCATGCCCATTACGGGCCGTCTTGGCCATACCAGCCTAGTTTTGGCCTGGTATGGCCAAGACGGGCCGTCATGACCATTACGGCCCGTCTTGGCCAGAAATTTTTTTTAACGTTACCTCGTTTTTCGGTTTTTTCAGCTTATACATTTATTACTGAGATGGACGCCGAGATGCTACAGCAGGAGCAGGTTGCCCAGCAGGGGCCGCCGTTAGATCCCGAGTCGCTTGCGTTATCGCAGCACGCGTGGCTCCAGTTCGAGGAGCATTCAGCGATGTTTATGAGGTGCCGTCGGATCCTACGGATGAGCGTGCCGACGCCCCGTTGTATAGATTGGGGTCTTCTGGCTGATGCCGGGGAGGCGGTTCGTGCGAGAGCCATCCTCGGCGAGGACACGCCGTGGACTCGCTTGTTCGATCTCGCGGACCTGCCCACCTACCGGTTGATCACTGTGGAGTTTCTATCCACATTTAGATACCGAGCTCACCAGGCCGCAGTTCGGGAGGCGGATGACGAGGAGCTTCCTCCGGATATCGAGTTCTCTTTATGCGGCCAGCACTTCGAGATGTCGATCGAGCGGTTCGCCGTGTACTTAGGCATCTATTACGAGCCGGAGACCGTTCGTGACGACTTCGCACAGGCCCCCACGCAGGGGGAGGAGGGAGTTATGAGGGCCTGGTGGTCCCAGGTATCTGATACGCCCTTCACCGGCCCCCGGGTACGGGCCTCGGCGATCAGAGATCCACTGATCCGTTACATCCACCGCTGCATCGTGACGACCCTCTCAGGTCGCGGTCAGAGCCAGGAGTGGGTGACGACGACAGATCTGTTTTATCTGCACTCACTCATTGCTGGCAGGCCGTGCAACCTGGCACGGTGTTTTGCGTTGTACTACGCCTCCTTCTACCACCGACAGGAGCGCGGTACATTGTGGGGTGGCGCCTTTATCACCCACTTAGCCCGCAGCAGAGGCATGGTTGACATGCTTGAGGATCTGCCGGCGATCGAGCCTCGTAAGCTCGATCGGCGGACGGTCCTCAGCATGAAACTTGCCGCCGAGATCCCGGGTCTGGGATTGCGGTTTATTGGGCTGGACGGCCGCCCGTTTTAGCCGGCCCAGGTCATTGTATTGCCAGACCAGCAGCAGCAGTAGCAGGGCGGTGGCCTGATGCCGGAGCCCGAGCCGATTCGGGAGGAGCCGGTTCTGTCACCGCCGCGCGAGGAGGAGCCTCCGCAGCATCCACCGCACGTTTACAGTGCGGTACGCCTGACCGAGCCACTCGAGGCGTTGTTGCACCAGATTGCCGCCCGGTGCGACGAGATGGCCCAGCGGATGGCACGCATCGACCGACGGCTCGATCGGTATGAGGATTTGGTCCAGTGGACAGTCGCGTCAGAGCATGCGCGACGGGACGGGACACAGCTTCCACCGTTCCCGGAGCCACGCGTCTACGCAGACGACGGATCACACGCTGGACCATCCGGATCGTAGTTCATTTTGTATTTTTGTATTTTGTTTCCTTGTATATAAAACCGTACAGTGTATATACGTATATTTCTTTCTGCATTTGTATTGTTTCTGTTTGTGTTGTTTAATATTTGCGCGAAAAACTTTATATTGTTTAAATTATTTTAATTATTTTTCAATTCAAACTAGAAAATGAAATATTTAGTTAAAACGATATTATGACGTTTAATTAACGTAATAGCCGTGTATCGTTAAAATAACTTACATAATAAATGTATATCGTTAAAAATTAAATTTAAATACGGAAATTAAGTTTAAATAAAATAAATAACACATATCGTTCAAATAATTCACGTATTAAACGTACAATCTTAAAAAATATTTAAATACGTAAATTATGTGTAAATAAAATAAATTAACTCAAGACGGCCCGTAATGGCCAGTACGGGCCGTACCAACATAAAAAAACTGGTTGACACCCAAAATGGCTTGGAAAAATAAGCTTGGGGCCAAAACGGGCCGTAATGGCCATTACGGCCCGTCCCACAGAATGTTTCACTGATTCCAAGGAATTCTGTGGAATGTTTGTCTGTACTCAATACCGGGCCGTAATGGCCATTACGGCCCGTATTGGCCCGCATGGGTGTAAAAATATAAAAGTGGGGTGTCCAAATAAAACAGACCTTAATTAAAAGTGTTTTAAAAAAAAGTAATATCAACAGGACACAACCATCATTGATGACTAGGTTTAGAGACAGCAGGGCCGCCTCTGCTATGTAAAAAAAAAGTCGTACTTAGGGCCACCATAATCAAAGGCCTCAAATTTTTGTAATATTTTTGTTGTAACGAATTTTGATTTGTGTAAAAAATATTGATATTTATAATTAATTTACATATTTTGTTTGTGACTTTTGTTTTTTGTAATTTTCTCCTTTATGATTATCTATACTTTTTTTGTGTTATAAAATCAGATAAAAGATAGGAGTTTTTCTTTACGATAGAAAAAAATCACAATTGTTCAATCCGTTTTGGACCAGCATAGCCATCCTTGAGGGAGAAACATAAATGGCGAGAGAGAGAGAGACCGGCAAAAATGATTAATGTCATGAACACTAGAATATGATTATGATGGTATAATGAATATTTTATAAAAATTTATGATGTAAAATTTCAAAAGAATGGGTTTGAAATTGAAATAAATGATCCAACGGTTGATTCATCAACCCACCACGTTGATAGCATTCGTTGTAATTATCATATCATACGTGCCACTTATAAAATGTCTAGTTTAATGTCTTATATGGTTTTAAAAACGTGTTTTATGTTTGCATTATTAATTTATTATATGTGCATGGTATCGTGTGGAAATTCGCGACTCAAACAATGCACATGAGAAAATCAATAGTTGGGCTACAATATGCATATTGCTTATTGGGCTTTGATAAATTAACATTTGAGAATTGAGATCTTAATTATTATTATTAATATATTAATATATTTAAATACAAGTTTGGTTTAAACAGTTTAATCGAATAACCGAACAAACTGAATTAAAAAAATAATGAAATCAAAAACCGAGTTCTTAACTCAGATACGGTTAGGAACTGAACAAAAAACCAAATTTGTAATTCGATTAAGTTTTTTTGGTAATGGTTACATTTTAGTTAACAATTTTAAACGATTTTTTGTTTTTCTAAACACCTCTAATATTCATACATATCTAATATGTTACTGGTGACTCCACCATTTTGAGGGTTAAGATTACATAAAAATCAAGTGTCCTTTTCCATATTTCATTATTTTTAATTATTTATTTATTTATTTTTATATGTGGCAAAGTTTCGCCCCCCTAGGCTTTCATTCAAGCTTCGCCACTGGCCACCATGTAGCTGCGGTCACGACTTGACAATGGTATTTTTTTTCTTCTTACTAAACCCATAAAAAAACTCATTTTACCATCCACTTTTTCACTTACTACATCTTATTATTACACATTTTTTCCACTCATACTAGATCACTACCTATAAGTACTCTTGCGTGATGCCTGCATGACACGAGATCAAAGCCGTTATCGAACGCTACAATACATATAGCCTAAATGGACGAAGAAACGGTACGAAAAGATGGAGAACCACTTGCTAGTGACTTTTCTTATGATAGTCTCATGGGACACAGGTAAGATGGTACACAATGTTAATAGTCCCCTAAACTAATTTATGTGAATCCTGATTTGAATTTTCATTATAAGTTTTTGACCGGTACCCATTTTACTCGTAAATTCGATCATCTAATATATTAATTAATTAGAATATTTGAACACTTGCCCTTTAAAGAAAGCAACAACTATTATACATCCGAAGCAAAACCTTTTGTTTTCAAAGGGCAAAAATGGCAAGATATGGACTAACCAAAATCGTTTAAAAAATGGTTCGTTTATGAATTGGTTAGGTTATATAAATGGGACGGAATATTTATATTTTATACTAGATTATTATCCCGTGTATTACACGGATTTAATATAAAATAGTAAATAGTTAATAATAAAATTATAAAATTATTAATTTACATATTAATAAGTATTTTACCTAATGAAACAATAATTAAAAACTACAATAACTAAAAATAATAATTCATGATCTTCTTTATTTGTAAGAATTAATATAATTGAACTAATTAACATGAAAATTTCAATTTATATCATGTCAAAATCTGGATTTTGTAAATGAAGAATTTAAGAAATAATTTACGTAATTATTAATGTTAAATGAGTCAATTTAAAAATATCATAACATAAAGGATAAAAATGTTACTTTCGTAACAATTTTATTACTTTGGTTTTAGAAAATTAACAAACATCATTTGTATAAATATCACATTTTTTAAAACTCTAATTTAAAGGTTATTTTATTTTTTTAAAAAAAATATTTTTTAAGAAAATGGATTTTTTTCAAAAAAAATTGTTTTCTAAATATAACATAACATATTTCTTATTTTAAAATACTTTGATTTTTATTTTTTTTATATTTTATAAACTTATTTAACTGTGTTTTCTAATAAAAAGATTTGATTTTAATAAACTATTTTGCATATGAAAAAGGTAATTAATATTATTTTTTATTTAGCATCATTATATTATTATTTAATATGTGAGAGCATAGTTATTTAATAGAAGAAATAAATGAGTAAATTGATCAAAAAGTGACATGTGGCAATCCTTGTGTAAAAATTTGACAAGTGGCAAACTCATATGTTTGTTTATTATAATAGTAAGATAAGATTTTAATACAGTCTACTTAATAGAGGCCTTAATTTAATTTAAAGTGTTTTAAAAAAAAAAGTAATATCAACTAGTAAACCACCATCATTGGTGACCAAATTTAGAGAGAATAGGGCCGCCTCTCCTATGTAAAAATAACCATACCTTAAAATCACCAGAATCAAGGCCCCAAATTTTTGGAGTTTTTTTTTTTAACGAATTTTGATTTATATAAAAACAATTGATATTTATAATTAATCTAGATATTTTGTTTGTGACTTTTGTTTTTTCTAGTTTTCTCCTTTATGATTATATATACTTTTTTGTGTCATAAAATCAGATAAAAGATAACGATAAAAAAAAATCACAATTGTTCAATATGTTTTTACCACCAAAAGGCTTAAGCCGTCCTTGTTAGAGAGAAACATAAATGATGAGAGAGACCGGCAAAAATGAGTATGTTCATGATCACTACTCACTAGAAGATAATTATGATGGTATAATAAATATCTTATTAAATTTTTTTTTTGAACAACAATAATCGTAATCCTGAATTACACCCAAATAAACCTTGCTTGGATTTGAACCCAAGACCTTCTTCTTAAGAGGCAATGTCTCTACCAAGTGGGCTAGTCCCACATTGGCTCTTATTAAAATTTATGACGTGACCCACCACGTTGATAGCATTCGTTGTAATTATCATACGTGCCACTTATAAAATGTCTGGTTTAATGTCTTATATGGTTTTAAAAACGTGTTTTGTGTTTACATTATTAATTTTATTATATGCATACATGAGAAAATCAATAGTTGGGCTACAATATGCATATTGCTTATTGGGCTTTGATAAATTAATATTTGAGAATTGAGAGCTTAATTATAAATATATTATTATTATTAATATATTTAAATACAAATTTGGTTTAAACAGTTTAATCAAATAACCGAACAAACCGAATTCAAAAAATAATGAAATCAAAAACCGAATTCATAACTCAGATACGGTTAGGAACCGAATTCGTAATTCGATTAAGGTTTTTCCGGTAACGGTTACATTTCAGTTAACAATTTTAAACGATTTTTGTTTTTTTAAACACCTCTAGTATCCATACATATTAGATGTTACTAGTGACTCCATCATTTTGACTTTGAGGGTTAAGATTACATAAAAATCAAGTGTCCTTTTCCATATTTCATTATTTTAGTTATTTATTTATTTTTACTTTGGGAACAACATAATTCAATCTTTGGATTTATAATTAACATGGAAATTGATCAAGCAACACCAAGTCTCAGTTTATTTTTTTTTAAACGACAATTTTTTTTTACTCCTAAACTATTCCAAATAATAAACTATTAGCCTGAATTTGAACACAGAATCTCACATCCAACATACAAAACGAGCTACTCTCACAATTAATCAATTAAGTCTTACCAAGTCTTAATTTAATTAACTAATTAATCAAACCTCAAAAAGTTTCATTTTACCTAATTACAAAAGTCTCAATTTACATGTAACAAAAACATTAAACATTACCTTTAATCCTTGATTCTTAAACATTTAAATCAACCCTAAGGTATATCATATGATTTTTAACATTTGAAATCAGTCAATTACCATATATACATATATAGCAATTATTTTTGATATTAAACGAATTTACTAAACAAACTAACGATGAAGCCAGATGCCGTTAAAAAAAATAAAATAAAATAAAATAAAGCCAGATATTCATACTTATTAGAATAAAATTTAACAAAACCCCAAACTCTTCACATTTCATTGCAAAAACTTTTCGCAATTATTAATCCATTATTTTAATTTTATTCATGGAGATAAATTCTCATACATGCATGCGTTACTGCATGCTACAATCAGTAGGCATAAAAGATACCTTCTGGTTTACCAAATCAAACCCTACCATCAAATTTCTCTGCATTAAATTCCCAAATATTGCCAAATCATCCGAGGGTACAACGGTCAAACAACTCACCCCCTTTTCAACTTCCAAAAACAAGTTCACCGGCGGGATGTCCACGTCAGCTCCGGTGAACCGGAATGTCACCGTTGGGACATTCTCCAACTTCAAATCCTTATAGCAAAGCCCAAAGATCCCTTGTGGGTCCCCCACGATCTCCCCACGTATCGCATTCGTTACACGTGAGTTCAACTCATTGTAGAACTCACGTGGAAGAAAAGTCAACGTCGTACCCGAGTCTATGATGATATTACCTTCTTCATAATCCCCGGGTTTCGAACCCGATTGCTTGTATGACAAGTTATTGTTTCCGACCAACACGTCTTCTAATGTAACATAGTAATAAGTTGAAGGAGCCTTTTGTACAATGGGGGTTGAAACGACATTTGGCCCCGTGACATTAACATGATCACCAAAATGAATTTTGCTTGTTTTATTAGCGGAGGCGTCGTCGAAGCCCGATATCAAACAATACGAAAACTTCCCGTGAATTATCGAGCTTAATTGGTTCGTAATCGAAAGCGGCCGACCTCCGAGCCCGATAATCCCGCTAA
This sequence comes from Mikania micrantha, assembly GCA_009363875.1. NCBI lineage: Eukaryota > Viridiplantae > Streptophyta > Magnoliopsida > Asterales > Asteraceae > Mikania > Mikania micrantha. The sequence goes on from SZYD01000606.1 coordinate 67,495, forward strand.
CGTTCTCGTTGAACGTGTCGTTATTATCATGGCCGCACCCAAACACAACATTTTTAAAAGAGGTGGGTCCAAACCAAAAGGTGTCCATAGCAAGGTCACCTACTGAGTAGGATCTATCCCCATACGACATTTTGTATCGACAAACATTTTGCGAGTCACATGATAACGCTTGGCCGGCTAGGGCTTCACAAGCTTTTGATTGGCACGACTGAGCTTTATATGTGGTTGAAGACGTGGGGTCAAGAAAAGGTGGACCCACTTGCTTGTAACAGTTCTTACATGGCAGACACTGGGCCCATGTAAGGTCAGACCCCGTGTCAGCAATCCCAAGAACTTGTACCGGTGGGGTCCCGATTTGTATTTTCATTATATATTCGCCATAAAAACCAAAAATATCCGCATCTATCTTTGAACCGAAACTAGCTCTTTTTGAAAAGCATAGAGCCATAGACATAGACCGACGGAAAGCGTTTTGAAGACGATCGGCTAGCGAGTCGGTTGGTTTATATAAAGGGGATAGTGGTGAGTCTCTATGAATAAGATCGACGGTAAAACCAGCATCGTGGTGGCTAGGTTTAGAGAAAGAAACCGAAATGGTCAGAAAGACAGTGAGAAGAAAGAGCACCTTCATGATTAAGATTATTATTTGATGGAATAATGACAATTTGATTAAAATTTATAGGATGAAAATAAAAATAAAATAAAATAAATAAATAAAACGTTTGAAAATTGAAAAAAGTTTGTAATATGGAAGGTCAACGGTTAATTACGTTAGTGATCACTAAGGTAATAAAAGACAAGATTTTTTATTTTTATTTTTATAAATATACATTTAAGTGATTATTATTATCGAGATATATGGCTGTTTATATACATTGGTTACTGCTTTTACTAAAAAGAGTAAATATTTATATTCCAAAGATAAGTCATTTTCTAATTAATTTCTAGAATTAAACATCGTTTATTATTATGGTTATTGATTTTTGCTTTAAATCACGAGTCGATATAAGCGTGAGAACAGAATATAAACTTAATTAATTTAGGATTATGTAAGCTTTTGAATTGATGCACCCGTTGAAATAACAAATGTGATTTGCTTTTGATTTTATATCACACTACGTATTATTCCTATTGTTAATTTTTTTTTAAAATATAAACTTGTTAAACATTTGCTATGATGTATGTACGCATTTGTCATGTAATAATTAATCTGCTGTGAAATTTACATTTTTGTGTCATGGCTATATATATCGTAAATGTCAATGATTATAAGTAATTAAATATTTAAAAATATATCTTCTTGTTTTTTATAATATATTAAATCTTATTATTAATAATTTAATTATGTTTTTCTAACAATATAATTTTATAGTTTTTAAGCTGTTTTATATTATTATTATTATTATTATATATAATGATATAATATAATAATGATATCAAAATATATATTTTAAATATTTAATATAAAAACGAACTAATATTAAAAAATATTTGGAATTCAAAATTTTTGTTTATAATCAATTAAATTGTGTAATCATTTTGTATTTTCTAAATTACCATTGGTGCTTTTATTTTTATTTAACTATTATAACACATGAATTTTAATAAAATAGCATGTAAATAGAAAATTCTTAAACATTAGGTTTCAAGGGGTTAAACCCAAAGGCAATAAAAGAGCCGTTGTTTGATTAATTTCCAGATTTATAACAAAAGGCAGTAAATAAAAGAGCAACATTGTTAAATTATTTTAATATTGTTGCTGATAAGGTGATATGGAAGTGTGACTGGTCCTCCCCTCTCAACACGGTTGAACTTCATGCCCAATGGGCCACATGTATTGATCGACTAAAGAACGTGAGGCTTGTGGATCATAATGATGGATGGTTTTGGTCAGGAGGAAATGCATGCATATTCACAAGCAAATCAATGGGGATCATTATTGAAAATCAATTTTTCAAACATTATGGTGGCTATAATGATGGAAACAATTGGATACCAGGTAAAGTCAATTTCTTCTTCTGGAGGCTTCTCTTAGATCGAATCCCTACTTGGCTTGCCCTATCGAAAAGAGGTGTCCCGGTCGGTACAATGAACTGTGTAGTATGTGAAGAAAAGGAGGAGTCAATTGATCACATTTTCATTAAATGTGACCTTACAATGATTGTGTGGTGTCAAATAACACTTTGGTGTAAAATCCCCTCTTTCAATAATCTCACCGTAGAAGATTTGATGCAAGCAGCTGGAGATTGCTATCAAAAAAAAAAAAAACCAATGCAAACTAATCCAAGGTATTTTGTTAACGACACTATGGTGTCTTTGGAAATCAAGAAACGCTACAGCTTTCAATCAAACACAATTAAAGGCAGAGAAAATAATTGAGGAGATCAAGGTGTTAAGCTTTTTGTGGATCAAGCATAGGGCTAAAATCAACTGGTTGGATTGGGATATGGGGAGAAGTTTTAATTTAATGTTCAAAATGTAATGTAATGTTTTTTTGGTGGGCTTTTAGCATCTTGCTTTGGCCTGTTTTATTTTTTATAAAATTTCCGCCGTTCAAAAAAAAAAAAGCTATCATGACCAATCAACTAGATTTTTCTTGGGGCATTATGGATCATAAGTAAGATTTAATAACTTTAACTTAGAAAAACTATTTTCTACATGTGCAATCGTGACTGAAATAGTCAAAAATATTCTATTTGGAATGACTGCATTTGAGAAATAACCAAACTCTTTCAAATACTTCAATATATATATATACATGGGAAGGATCTGTTGTTAACCCACTCTATTGTATCAATCCAAATAACTCCTCCAAGACGAACCTGAATCTTTTTTTTTTCAAAATCCTTATTTTACATACAAAAGAGGGTGTTCTTTTATGTGTTTGTCCAGTTTTTTGGGTTTGAGATTATATATCACTGTAAGTTGCCTTACGACAGTGTACGAAAGAACTTGCATTCTTTAGGGGGTGTGTCTGAGAAGAAAAAATAAATCATTAGGTAAATTGGAAATGAGTGAGAGATACAAAAAAAATGGTGCATTTGGTGCTGGATCTCGATGGGAAGTAAGCCTTATTCTTTTGGCTAAGTAGTGGTGGTTACCTATAGTTTAATAATAACACTTTGACATTTCTGAAAGGTCTTGAGTTTGAGTTTCTCTAGGATCAATTGTTTTTGTATAAGCCGGTGTTTTTTTCAGTGTTGGGTTTCCTCCTGAATTTGTGAGATATACTTAGTGTGATGTACAAACTTGATTCCTTTCGAAGATGTGTAAGCTAATCGACTGTTTCAATTAAAAAGAAAAAAAGTAGTGGTGGTTGTTTAAGAACAAGCCTCTCAACATTGATGGAGAAGAGCAACATCACAAAGTTTCAATCATATCACAAGGATGAAAATAATAAAGTTATTAGCGTATAAATAACATTAAGAATATATATTACGTTAATCTTAATTATCTTTTTTAGTATTTCAAATACGTCTATTGTCTTGTCATCTTGTGCCCGCACTCGTCTATCCTAACTTAAGAGTTAACATCACACTCTTCATATGATTATTATTTTATAAACAACAACACCAGCAGCGACGACATGCCTGGCGGCGGCGACAGCAACAACAGCAACAATGTGAGATAGATATCTAAATGTACTATAGTATTTGCCACCCAAATTTATATATAATCGACATTTGGCATATATTGGTCTATGTTAGGGTTGTTTTAGTATATCAAATACGTCCATTGTCCTATCATCTTGTGCCCGCACTCGTCTATCCTAACTTACCATCACACTCTTCATATGATTATTATTTATAAACAACACCAGCAGCAACAAGTGGTGGCAGGGGCAACCAGGCCCATTTTATAGGTGTCGACCGACCCTCATGAACTTTTATTTAAAGTGTTCTGTATACGATCTAATCTTAACCGGCCCTCAAGAAATTTTGACACCGACCCCCATGAAATTTTGATGACACTGTTGAAGCCCAAATTAAAACCATTTGGAAAACAAAACTATTAATTTAAATACTTAAATAGCCCAATATGCATTATCTGTGACTTAAAAAGATCGAATCTTTGGCATAAATAGGAGCAACAACTCTAATCATTTTTTATTTACTTTAGTTTTTTCATTTTTTTGATAACTTGACCCGAACAATTGTCTTTCTAGTGTTATAATTATAGATTGGGCTAGCTGTTCAAAAAAAAATATAGATTGAGCTTTATTGGGCCTTTCAAATAGTTGGGCTTCTATTGGACCAAATATGTTTATTGGATTCAATGTACGGAGCAAAGCCTTACACCAAGTCCACAAACATGGACTTTCAAAGTTGCAATATAATAATTTGTATTATTGTATATATTAATTTGAGTACTCGTCTTGATATTTTTCATTATGTTTATCGCGAAAACTAACTTGAAATTTAGGTTTTTACATAAGTTTAGATATGTTTTTTTGTTGTTTAAGATTACAAAAAACTTATGAACTACCAATTATGAAACTCCTTGCTTTGGGTTTTACAAATAGCTTTGAGCCATAGAGAGTTTGTTTAGTTTAATATCCTATAAATTGTAATTAAGCCTAGTAAACTAGACAATTAGGGTTATGTTGGACAATGGGTCAAAACAGGTGTTAGTCAGAATGTGTTTTAAGCAAAATCAATTTGGGTCAAATTGTCGCTTTTAGAAAACATTAATTTAAATTAAGTTAAAATGAATTGTAACGAAACACATATTTTATTTGTATAATTTCTTAATGGTTTCTCATCAGATATATTATTGATCATTATTCCTCATTTAAATACATTATATTCACATATTTTTTAAGTTACTCATCTTGACCAGTATTGTTTTAATGTGTTATCCTTCTTAACCTATTGTATGTCATAACTCATAATATTACCTATTTCAATGCTAAAATATAATAATTATTTACCCAAATCTATCCATTTATCTTGCTATGAGTCAATATTGTCAGGTCTACTGATTGATTCAAAGGTGTTATTTTAATGAAACAAACAATTTCAACATCTAACCAATTCAAAGGTAGTGTCTTAATGAAATCTATACCTTGCAATCTTTCTCATATCAAGATAAACATGCAGATTTAGGTAAATAATTATTGTATTTTGGGTTAAAATGAATAACATTATAACATACAACAAGTTAAGATGTGTAATATCTTAATATCATGCAGGTCAATATGGGTAGTTTAAAAACTAAAAACTATGTAAATATAATATTTTCAATCATGTAAAGATGATCTATAATATAACTAACGAAAATTATATAAATAAAATATTTGTTTAAATACAAATCATTTTAACTTGAACAAAGTTAATGTTTTTCTAAAATGAATCATGTAAACACAAAATGATTTTACTTAAAACAATCATGACTCGCTTTTATTTGATTCGCACCCGTTTATGACTAGTCCCCAACTCATCCATTTTGCTAAATACAGTAAATCATTTAGAGACAACCAAACAACTATGTAATCTCTTAATTAAATTATTAAATAAAGACTAAAAAAATAATAAAGTAATAACGTAGCTAACAGCTTTTTATTAAACATTTAATGATAGAATAATCTATTTGTTATTTTTTTATTACTTGTAATAAACAGTAATTAATGTCCAGCAGAAAGAATTTATTAATAAAATGAGGGGCTAGAAAATAGAGTAGGAAATTTCTTTGGGCAAGTAAAATAAAATATATAAATAAAAATATATTCTAATAAATAAAAGTTTTTAGGAACATACGGCGGGTTTTTAGAGCAACTCAACTTTGATTTCTCGTCTCTCTCTCATATTAAATACACATTATATTAAATAATAATATTAAATATTAAATATTTTTTTTCCATTTTTAAAAAATGAAACATATTTTTTAACACATTAAAAATATTAATATTAAAGACACACATTTTAAAACTCCAAATTATTATAAAATATACAATTTTTAAAAATAGTTTAAAATAAACGTTTAAAGAAATAAAGTTTGAAAAAAATAGTGTTTATAAAAATAATATAACTATTTTATTATTTAAAATATTAAATTATACATAATTTTAGTCATATTTTATACCAAAAAAATTTCTTATATTGTCTAAATTTTTATTAATGATTATTTATTATATAATTTTAATTAACCCGTGTAATACACGGGGTACTAACATAGTAAATAAATATACAGGGGATGGAAGTATACATAACATACTAAATATGCAATAACCCGAAATAACACGTCAAGATGAATCCAAATCTTTGTTTTTTTTAAATAATTGTAAACACATTTAGAACATTTTTTTATTTTATGAGTTTGCTTGAATATATAACCGTTTGAGAGTTAACATCGTTGTAAGTTTTTAAGTTTTTTTTACCCAAAACTTACAATGATGTTAACTCTCTAACGGTGATGAATTTATTCAAATTCATAAAATAAGAAAATGTTCTAAATGTGTTTACAATGATGTTAAAATTTTCGAATATTTGGCTTGCTCTTGATGAGTTATTTCGGGTTATTGCATATATATATATATTATATATATATATATATATATATATATATATATATATATATCTCTGTGTGTGTGCGCGCGCGCGTATAAATATATATATATATATATATATATATGGGGGGGAGAGAGAGAGAGATTGTATCATTTCAAAACTCGATTTTACAAAAAAATCCTTAAACTCTATACGAACCGTTTGTTTATAATCTTTGAAAATAAACACGTGGTCCACATTAAACCATATTTTTTTATTCAAATCCTAATTTTTGTATTCAATTTACTATGTATCATATTTTATTTTCAAGATTTCAAATTAATGGTTCGTATAGGGTTTAAATGTTTTATCTCCAAAATCGGGTTTTCAAATGATAAAATCCCTATATATATATAGTAAAGTTCAATTGTTAACCTACTCTTATTGCGGTAACCCGTATAACTTTGCCAAGATCAATCAAAATCTTTGTTTTCTTTTTTAAATAACATTATTACACATAAACAACACTTTCTTCTTTTATGTGTATGTGTAAATTTATCATTATTTAAGATTTAAAAGCATTGTAAGTTTTGGTTACATTAACATTATTTATAATTTTTGGTACAATTTAAGTTAAAGTTACACTTCTTTTAAATCTTAAACGGTGATAAATTTACATATACACAAAAATAAGAAAGTGTTGTTTATGTGTAATAATGATATTTAAAAAAAAAAAAAGAAAACAAAGGTTTGGATTGATTTTGGTGGAGTTCTACGGGTCGCAGTATATAAGAGTGGGTTAATATTTGAACATTCCCCCATATATGTATGTATATATACACTAGCTAGAATTTTTGAAACAAAATCATTATTTATTACGACAATATATAACATACATGATTGAACAAATAACTAATTGATTGAGTAGTTTGTCATCAAGATTAGGGTTGTCCAAATTGTTCAACACTCAAAACTCGCTCGAATAATGATTAAAAATATGCTCATTCGATTAATGGTCGATTAAAAGCGTTCGGTTCAGTTTGATTCATTTTATAAACAAACCAAGCAAGAGCAACATCACACTTGCTCGTCTCTCGCTTGGGTTTGCTAGATTTAATTTTTAATATATTTTATATATACATACATACAAACGTATACATATGTAAGTTTATCTATACTACTATGTAATACATATTAGAAGAACAAGATAGTAATTTGATTAAATATTTTAAAATTAATTGTTTTACAACTCTTATAAGACTTAATACAGTTTTTTAAATATAACTTAAATAAATGTTTTGTTTTTAATTTTACTCTCTTTCACAATTTTTAGACTTTAACAATTAAAGTAAGATGGAATAATTATAAACGAAAAATCTCCTAAAAAGTTACTTAATTTACACGAGCCCTAAACCATACGCAACAGTCGATTAAACATACAACAATCCATTACATACAGATCGTATACCCTATACACATAGTATATATATATTTTTTTAAAACTCATGTGTCATCTTCATAGCTTGTCGGTTTAAGAATCTTGCACAAGTCGTATAAATACGAATAAAAGATCGACAACGCGATGATATCGATACTAAAAGGTAATGTATGTATACGACAACTTGAAAACTATTCAAATGTCAGAAAAAAAAAAAGCAGTGTTGAGAATATTCTTTGAGTAACCAACATAAAAGATGATGTTCAGTCCCACTTGATGTACGGAAGCCGTTT
>SZYD01000607.1:0-43721 GCA_009363875.1 Mikania micrantha
AAGGGGAGAACTCACCTTCTTTCTTGGATTACAGTGAAACAAACTCCTACAGGGATTTTCATTAGTCCAATCAAATATGTCAAGGACATTCTTGAAAGATTCAAGCTTTCTGATTGCAAAAGCTCTGGGAACTCCTATGTCCAAACAACAACACTTCACTTAGCCCTGATCTTGAGGGGGAGGATGTTGATCAGCACCAGTACAGAGCAATGATAGGCTCTTTGATGTATCTCACAGCAAGCAGAGGCCAGATATCATGTTTGCAACTTGTGTGTGTGCAAGATTTCAGGCTAATCCCAAAGTCTCTCATATGCTGGCTGTAAAAAGAATCTTTAGATACCTCAAAGGAGCACCAAGTCTAGGATTATGGTATCCTAGAAATGAAGACTTCCAGTTCATGGCTTATACAGACAGTGATTATGGGGGTTGCAACATCAGCAAGAAATCCACATCAGGAGGATGTCAATTTCTTGGATCCAGGATTGTGTCTTGGCAATGCAAGAAACAGTCATGTGTTTTCTACTTCTACTGCAGAGGCTGAATATATAGCTGCTTCTAGCTGCTGTGCACAAGTCATCTGGATCCAGATCAGATGAAGGATTATGGAGTAGATCTGTTCAATACTCCCTATTCAGATAGACAATCCAGTGCAATCTCCATCACCAATAATCCTGTCAAGCATTCCAAGACCAAGCACATTGACATCAGATACCATTTCATCAGAGATTGTGCAGAAAAGAAGTTGATTCATTTGGTCAAAGTTGATTCAGAAAACAATTTGGCAGATCTCTTCACAAAGGCGTTTGATGAAGGAAGATTCAGGTACTTTAATAACATCCATTGGGATGATCAACTTTGAATAAATGTACTGACAAGGAATAAATAATTCTTCGGAAGATAAACTTAACTTATCTTCCGATGAGTAACTACTCAGCAGAAGATAGGTTAAGTCTTCGGAAGCATTATTTCTTCCTTAGTCGGAAGATCTCACACTTCAGAAGCTAAATTACCTTTTGAAGTATACTCTCCGATACATTATCTTCGGAAGCATAGGCTTCTCAAGGTACTCTTCAGAAGAAAGTGTCTTCCGAAGAACATTTTGCCTAATGAATTATCTACCATTTCAGAAGCAGTGCTTCCGACAGTATAAATTTATACTTCGGAAGCACATCTCTTCTGAACACTTTTGGTCTAATAAACTCCACTTTTGGTCTAATAAGCTGCTTCCGAAAGTCACTTCTTCGGAAGCACCTCAGTCAGAGAAAATTAATTGTGAAACCAGCTGTCATCGGAAGACCTTTTTCTGACATCCGGATCTCAAATTTAATGTGTCTATATATTAAATGCTGAAATCCGAAGGTATATAAGGTCTCCCGCTCATTCGCATTCTCACAAACCGTTTCACTTTGAAATCTTCCTTTCTTTGAACTCCCAATTTGTGCCCTAAAATCACAAACTGCCATGTATCTTCTTGCTTTCAAACTGCACAATGTACTTCTGCGGAGTTATCAGCAGAGCATGATATCGACTTCGCACCGATCATCTCCTTTCTTCAAAGAGCAGGTATTTTCTTTGCGCTAACCATTCAGCCCCTGGTGTATGAATCTCATCACCAACAGTTCTGGGCATCTTGTTCTGTTTCCTCGTCTTCCAATGGTTGGTCTCTGGTAGCCACCATTGATGCTCATCCTATCGCTATTTCTGTGGAGACCATCTGTCGGCATCTTAAACTGAATGATGCCGGTGGAAAGGTTTCATTCACAAAGGATGAGGTAGCATTGACATTTCAGTCAATGGGGTACGAAGGTCCTCTCCCTTCAACAACCTATTTGAAGGGTCGAGTGTCCTATAATTACAAGTACCTCATACATGTGTTTTTACATTGTCTTTCAAATAAATCTGGTGGTTGGGACCAAGTTCCATCTGATTTAGCTTCGGCTATTCATGGCTTGGTTTCTAATCAACTGTTTAATTTTTCTGCTTTTATTTTTAATAATTTGGTTGACAACATCACATCACCAAAGAAATTTTGTATGTATCCCAGGTTTTTGCAACACATTTTTAATGAAGAGTTGGGAACTTCCCTTTCTCTAACTGGGAATACTTACAAAATGCCCTTGGTCTCTTCCAAGGTTTTTGTGCAACTCAAGAAGAAGAGTGCTCAGTTCTCTGGGACATTCACTCCTCTTCTTCCCTCTATGGAGTCCACTGCTCCAGAAGGTGACAGCTCTGTTAACCCCACAGATGCTGAACCCACACCTTCCACTTTTGTTCCTCACCCCAAAAAGTCACTTACAACGCAAACGAAACCCTGTGCAACTCTCTACAGTTGCTCAGGCTCCTTCTACTGAACCCACAAAGAAAAAGGTTAAAAGAACTGCTCAGGGCACAGTTCCACCTAAGGTGCAAGCCACACCTGTTGTCTTTCCACAGGTTCTTCCTCTGGAACCTGTGGCTGCCCTTAACCAGCCTGAAAGCCCTCCGAATATGTCACCACACATATCTGAGAATATTCAAAGGGATGCACCCATAGTTGAGTCTGCTTCTCATGAAGCAACTTCATTAGATCAGAGACTGTCTCCCAAGTCTCCAGGTTTGTATCATCCAGAAATGCCCCCCACCCATACTATTACCAAGGCTCAAGGAGCTTCTACAGTACTTGTGGATGAACCACTCTCTCCCACTACCCAATCCTTAATGAGAGTGGTGACACAGTTACAGGCAAGGTTCCCTGACCCAAAGCCTATTCACTCAGAGGTTGGCCCAGTAGTTATGAAGGGGTCAATGCAGGTGAGGCTGCCACTACTGTTGATCTTAATAAAGATCCACAGGACAGTGGTACAGGCAATAGGACCTCACCTGCGGCAACCTATGTTGGGGAGGACTTCTTTGAAGCCCTTCTCAATGAAGGGAATCCAGGGTGCCAAGAAACCACTTCTGGTGGTGGAGGTGCAGGAGCTCGGCTCAGTACTCCATCGCCCAAGGATTCCACTCCTGTGGATGAGGGCACACACACTCAGGAATTGACGGCCACAATAACTTCCCTCCAAGCCAGGGTAGCTCTTTTGGAAGCTGAGGTGTCTAACCTGCGGCTTGAGATCCAAACCAAAGATGCAACCATTCTGGATCTCAGGAGGCGTCCACCCGTTATTCTACATCCTTTTCATCCTGATCCTGATGTTACCACCTTCACATCCCCTGATGCTACCAAAAAGGGGGAGAATGTACCACCTGCAGGGTCAGGATTAGAAGCAAGAGAAGAGGAGGGTGCACAGGAAGTTAATCCATCCCTAGTCACTTTGACTGCTGAATGGGATGACTTCTTGGGTACTTACTTTCAAGTATCTTCTACTTCCTCTTCTTCTGCTTCTGAGGATACAAGGGAGGTTGCCAAAGAGACTGAACAGCAAACATCAAATGTCTCTTTGGAACCTCAGTCCCCTCTTGGGACTAAGTCTCCTTCTGAGACTGCAGCTCAGGTTGCCATGGAAGACACCACACAAGAAGAACAAATTTCCATGGAACCTGTGTCCTCTTCTAGGACAGTAGCTGCTGAAGACCTCTCCTCCATTCCTGAGCTTTCTGTGGAAACTAACAAGGAGGCATTTAAGGTGGTTGGTCAACCGGAGGGGGCAGTGAATGCTAAGGTTAACTCCGAAGCTGCAGCTGCCTCCGAAGGCCCAGTCATCCTGGATGTTTCCTTCACAGAGGAGCTACATGCCAATGAACCAGCTGGTGAGGCAACAGGAGACTTCTCCTCTGGGGCAAAAATAACTGCTGATGACAAAGGAAAAAGAAAGTAACCCCAGAGGAGGAAGCAGAACAGGAGGAGAGGAGACCAAAGAAAACAGAAACCGACCAAATACCTCTCAAGATGAAGAACGAGTGAGACTTCTGCCTTGCTCGAAGAGAGAGGCTATGACTTCGATGAAGTATGGCTCTGGTCGGTACGAAATGGCTGCCGAGTTGGACAAGGTGCAGCAGCAAGAACAGGATGCTGCTGCCACCAAGACTCAAACTGTCCTTTCCAAGAAGCAAAAGGAGAAGGCCTACAGAGACAAGTCAAAGGCCTTTCTCCTGGAATATGGCTTCCATGCTCGGCAGCTAGGCCCTATGAAGAACTCGACCATGGATATGCACATCCGAGATATCAAGGCTAAAATTGCCAGAGGTGAGTTACTTCCAATTGAACAGATAAGGGCTCAAAAGGCAAGCCTAATGAGAGGCTTAGGTTTAGGGGGAGGAGCTAGAATAGAAATGCCCAACATGTTCCCCCTAAATCCTAAAGAAGAACAAATAACTCCTCCATCAAGCCCATCTATGAAGACAAAAGTCCCTGATCCTGAGAAACAATCTATGGCAGATGAGAGGAGTTCAAGTCCTCCAAGAACTGAGGCTGCAGGCCCAGAACCCACTGCAAGAACAGAAGATGCAGTGGGATCCAATGTGGAGGATCAACAGGCCAGAGAACAGAGGAGTGAAGCCATGGCTCAAAACAGACCAAGATTCATAAGAAGAAAGAGCATGGCTAAAAGGAAAAAGAAAACAAAAACTATCCCCTTCGACTCTGAGCCTGATGCATCCCTCTCAGTACCTAAAGTCACATCTGAAGCAACTCCTGAAACTACACAAACCCTAGAAGACATGAGGGATATCAGCAGACTAATGCATGAGCATTCATACATCCCCTTGGTAAATTGGAGCTTCAATGCACAAGAAAGGATATTCATCCTCACCGACTACAATGGAGAAATAAAACTGGTGGATCTTTTGCATCTGATGATGTTGGCAAAACCCTATATATTTGATCTAGATAAGCTCCCTCTCAATAATCCTGACAATGGAGCAGATGGGAGGTCAGCCATCAGATTGATTAGAAAAAGGGCACAGGTACTGAGAGGTACATGGAAGCCAAGGTTTATTCCTTAGAAGTTTTGGTAGCATCAGCCTAGGGGGAGACTGTAAAGACTAATAAAGGCTGATGCTCACCAAACTTCTTGTTTTGTCCAAGTATAGGAGCCTCTTTGAATAAACACCTTCGGAAGGAAGAAGTGATTCTTCGGAAGCAGCATTGCTTCCGAAGGATAACTGGTTCCTGCCGAAGGTTATACAAGACAACTGCTTCCGAGGAATCCTCTTATGCACTGAAGACAAAGACTTCCGAGGTTTATCCTCTGACAAAGACTGTAGCAGATTACTCTTACGGTACAAAAGGTACTGACACAAGACATGTTGGTCTGAGTAAAGATAGAGACAACATGTAATGAGTCAGATAAAGCACCTTACCTCTCCCATGCTACATTAAATGCAAAAGATCATCTGAAGCCTTGAAGATCAATAACATTAAATGTCTTTTGTATTTAGTAGTCTTTTGTAAAGTCAATGTCTATTAATGTAATGATTATGAAAGAGTCTCTTAGCCTGTTAAGACACTCAACATACTAGAATAAGCTTTACTTTATGTACTTGTCTAGTATACCCAACTTGTATTCCTAAGTGTATACGGTTGTAGCCTCGGCTATATAACCTCCCAATGTATGGTTGCTTGAAGTGTGCTTGCTTGTATACTTCCACTTTGAGAGAAATATATCCTTGATCTTGAATTATTCTTGTGTTCTTATTATTGTTCAAAGATTATTACTGTGTCATTTTGAGTGTAATTGTGAGATCATTCTAACAGAACATTCCGCATCTGTTAGAGTTAACTAAGAAATACTTGTTAAGTGTTGTTTAGACTTAACAACCCGATCCTACAATCTCCATCCTCTCCACATTTTCAACCATAAACGCACACATATACGCGAAATCCCAAGACTCCCGGTAAGAAATCAGACAAAACAAACACACCAACGAATCCCCTAACACTCTTAGAAGCATCGAGGCTAGAAAACACCATCAATGCGGCATCCATCAAACTTGATCACTGTCAAACATATCAATATCAACACAAGGGTTGTCGAGATTGATAGTCTCGACACAGGTCCATCAAATTTAACTAAGTTGGCCATGGCTCTGCCGATACTAAGGAGCATCGATATTAGTTTTCGAAATTATTAGTATCAGAGGTTAGGCGGGCTGATAGGATCGACACTTTAGAGTGATTATTGACACAAGCTTTCAACCCTAACCATCGATACTAAATATTGAACTAAGCCATTGGATCTACTAACATCAGTGATCCTTGTGGTGTTTGTGACAGTTGTGTTTGAGGATTACATCATTAACCAACGAAAGCACATTTCTTTGTTCTTGAAATCCATGTTGATTTAACTATTGTAATTATTATAGATTAAAAGTATGCGAGAAATGGTGAATGTGGGAGAAAACTGTGCACGAAACTGAGTTCTGGATTCTCCGAAATCGCAAAATGAAGAAAATTACAAAAATATCAAAGTCAAAGGAGCCAGGCGGTACGCCTAGCCCCAAGAGGCCACACTAGGCGGTATGCCTGGAGCTCAAAATGTATGAGATTTGGGAGTCTCGCACGCTACTCTCTGTCCCAAAAGGCGCATCAGCTTGTGGCGGTCTAGCAGATCAAATCAATACATCAGATATTATGCAATTCATACTCATTTCTTATTTCTCGAACATCAGCTCTAAAACCTTCAACCAGACGAATTTCTGAGTCTCAAAACTCATATTTGAATTCCTCTGAACCTCTAGATCGCACCAGGGATCGTAGTTACAAGTTCTGATCGTTGTTTGCAGTCGAAAAATCTATTCGATCGGGTAATGATTCGTTTTAATCTTCTAGTTTGATAATGGTTGATTAGATATTGTTTTTGAACGAAGGTTGTTGATTAATGCCTAGATGATGGCTAGGAATGATTATAAACGAAAAACTTGATGTGTTAACGGGTAAATTCTTGTTTTGATCTGTTGGAATGCCCAGTTTTCATGAAACTATAACCATGATTATAATGGTTTAAACCATTTGATTATGATAATGTATATGATTAGTTTGATTAATCTTTGAAATGCAAGGTTAAATCCAAGTGTTTCAAACTAATCACAATCATTAACATACTCACTAGAATGATTATCTAATGTTTATGATAACAATGATCAGATTAGTACGTTAAACATGGTTATTAAACCTATTCCAATGTCACATTATGATATTTCATGATATTTGGGTAATCAATAACAAGGATTGATTGTTCCTAAGCCATAAATCCATTTAGAAACTGTTTCAACACTATAATCCACAATAGTACCTATTTGGTTAATCTGAGATTATTATGATTAATCAAACTTTTCATCAAATTTGTGTTAGGAACCTTAATCAGTATAGGTTCCTACATTATCATACATTGTATGATATAACATTAAGTTAACTAATTAAACATCTAATATCGGTTTGATGACTTTTACTGCAATGTCTTTGACATTAAACATTTCAGAAAGATCTAATCAGTAAGTTAAAACATAAATAACTCATTAAATATAAGTTGATGCAGAATCATCTTATTATTAACAGTTTGTGTGATATTATACTACTAGTGAGTTATCAGGTGAGTTTCGTATAACCCCTATTCTTTTTAATGTTTTACAAACATCAGGGTATAACTGTGAACCATTTCTTGAACATATGATATGAATCACTGTTATCTGTGTGATTTCATGCGAATTCTATAAGATTTCATGGGATTTTGCCGTTATTATCTTTATCACAATATCAAAAGTCCTCGTCCCTCGAAACAGTATCTAGTGAAACCATGTGGGGCCGAACAGGAAACAATGATAATATTATCGGCTGACAACCCATTTTCTAGGAGCTTGCAACTCCGCTTGCTATGAATGTTTGTACCTGTTTCTGAAATATCCTCTTAATGTTAGTGATAGACATTAAGATAATGAGGCATCAAGATATTTACCAACGAGTAGTATCTTTGTAAAATCGTACATTGTCCAAAAGGAACTAGATGCGGGTCCCATGATTATCTTGAACTCTATATATCAAAAACTTTACATATCATATCATGTTGTTTAACTTGAATATTACAAACTCACCAGCTTTGTGCTGATCTTCCAAACTCAAACATTTTTGCAGGGAGATAGTGACCATCGGTGAGGCTGCACTTCTGAACACTTGTAATTTAGTTGTGTAATAAACTTGGTTTGAAAAGTGTAAGTTTGGTTGTGATCACGAAACCCCTGTAATGTATTTACTTTAAAGTTAATCTGTGTGTTGTGATACCGAATAAAGTAAGTCACACCTCATCTATGAGACATCACCACTATGCTTTCGCAACCTTCTGAGTGACATCATCAACATGTGATGAGAGGTGGGGGATTGACAGTGTTGAACTTAATTTTTTTAATAACATGGTGATTAGCATAAAAAACTTTAAAACACTATGAACTTTACCTAAATTGTACATGCATGGATTCATGCATGCATGTAAGTGTGCATGTGTGTGTAATCTAAACTATCACCTTTGCAGTAAAAACTTAATATACATAATTACCTAAATTCATGCATGCATGTATAGCTATATGTAAGGTTACCGCCTTTACAACATGTATATTTTTATGTGTATATGTAAATTTATATACTTTGGTTTTTAATTAAAATCATCATTATTTATTTAAAACTATCAATTTTTAAAACTTAAACTTATGATGATTATAACTTATAACATATAAGTGCATCAATATAACCTAGATAAATTCACATAGATAATAATACGCTTATAGGTTGAGGTTAAACACATTGGTCATTAAATACTGATAAAATATATGTACTTATGAATATGAAACACGCGATAAATACAGGTTGTTGAGTCGTCCTTGATTCCACCTACGTGAGCGCGCGTTCTACAAAACATTGAATTATAAGACATCTAGGTGAGTTCTCATAACCCCTTTTTAAATCATTTTGCTTTTAAACTCGAGGGTGGAACATGTATACCAAAAACGATTAAGATTTGATTACATGGGTGAAACTTGGGATGTTATTGAAATAATTGTTGAGATATTATTGTTGAGATATTATTATGTAAGTCATCGTTGGTTGAGTTGACTGCGATCCTCCGCGATGATTGAATTGTTGTTGGTTGAGTTGACTTCGGTCCTCCGCGGTGATTCCACTGTTGGTTGAGTTAACTTCGGTCTTCCGCGGTGTACAGTAAGTTATTATTTGGTGATTCATTGTTATTTGAGTTGAATTCGGTCCTCTGTGATGATTGAATTACTGTTGTTTGAGTTGACTTCGGTCCTCCGCGGTGCACAACAAATTATTATTTGGTGAGCCATTGTTGGTTGAGTTGACTTCAGTCCTTCGCGGTACACATTATTGATTATGGTGAATAATGATTATTGATTATGGTGAATGATTATTATTGATTATTGTGAAAGATGATTATTGATTGTGATTATGGTGAATGATGGTTATTAATTATAGTGAATGATGGTTGTTGATTTAATGTTTTTGGTTGAGATTGATTGAGTGTACTAGGATGATACTTGTGATTATTGGAGTGATTATTTAATTTGTATTTTGTTTGTGTGTGTATACAGGTTTTGACCATCTTACATGTTCACATGTGTTTTTCTTAAAATCTTTATAAAATATTATTGGAACATTTATAAATTATTATTGGAACCTTTATAAAATATTTGGAACATTTATAAAACATTTTTGGAACATCTTTGGAACATATATATAATATTTTGAAGAATGTAAAACTTATGATTACTCACCAACTACGTATGTAGTTGACATTTGATTTCTACATGTTTCAGGGAATGAAGAGAAGTAGGTAGAGAATGATATCTCTATAACTTTTGGACATCATCACTTAGGGTTTTGGACTTAGCTAAATTAACTGGATTACTGAAGACTATTGTTTAGTTAATTTAGCTAAATCTTTTGTGTAATTGATGTAATTGATTCATGACGAACATGAATTTTGTGTAATTACTTTAATTGAATTAAATGATATGTGATGATACATTTAGATGCTCATGAGCTTATGAACAATCTGCACAATCCTCGTGGCATCCCGACGTTTCCGTCATCGATCGGGGTGTTACAAGAATGTGGCTTTTGCGTGATCAAACACATGCATGAGTTTCTCCATTTTTATTAACACGATTTTCCTGAAATCATAAGTGTTTGATTTATATTTATATACTATTTTTTTATATATACATCTAAATATTTTGTATCACACTATTATTAATTTATTTTTATATTTGTTTGAAAAGAAGTACATCACAAGTAAACATATTGATGAATTGATAATAGACTTGTCACCACAATTTTTTAAGCGTTTGTATTCTGACCGGACATGAAGTTTCCGTGTGTATCTTATAAATCTAACTTTAAATTTGCATTTTTTAAGTTTTGTTGAAGTTATGGATGATATTATTGTATATGTTCGTTTGAATATGAAAATATTGTATATGGATACTACAAAAATCAGCCTAATACAACTTTTATATTCAAAAAATGTTGTATTAGCTAAAGTTGCATTAAATCTAATGCAACTTTTTTGTTACATAATGCAACTTTTTGTCCTAATGCAACATTTTTAATTGCAACTCCAATCAAAATAAGTTGCATCATGTAATAAAAAGGTTGCATTAGGCTAATGCAACCTATTTGCAACCTTTTATGACAAAAAAAATATTGTATTAGGCTGATTTTGTAGTGTATTACATGCATATGTTGGTTTGAATGTGGAAATTGTAGGAGATGGGTTCACGTTTTTATTATAACTCAAAACCAGTAAAATATACATAATAACGATACACTCGTTATTCGTAAGAAATAATCTAGTACAATACCGGTTACAAGACTAAGATAAAAGAACATAAATTACTAATTATAACAAACTTGTTTTGATCCATGTCTTCGTTGGGTACTCCAAATAGCGAGTCTTCGATCAAGCATCTTGACGAGCCGGTCACAAATACTTCAATACGCTTATGTCTTCCACCTATTCTTCATGGACATAGAATAAACATATTGATGATTATGGTTGAGGCACGTATTCAATACGCTTCCCTTAAAACAGATTTCGCGCCTCTTCTCAAGACGAACGCGTCTGTCTCCCAGGGTACAACAACCGAAACAGTTTGTGTACTGCCGGGATTAACCTAGCACCTGAAAAATATGTCTTAAACAAGAGCTTGAAGAGTTGAGAAAGTTGGCAATTCTTCAAAGTTTGTATGTGATTTTATGTAGTATTCTTTTCAACTTTAACAAGACAACATATGTCTTCTATTTATACAATCAAGTTGGTGATTCAAGAGTCTTGTCATAAACATATAATCAATTTATGTAATTTGAAGAGTCTTGACATAATACATGTAATCAATACATGTAATTTGAAAAGTCTTGATTTAATTTAGTAAAATGAAGAGTTTTGATTTTAATTCAAATTAAATTTGATAATTATTCAAATTTATCAAATTTCCAACAATCCCCCACATGAATAAAATCAACTCATACACTCAAGTGTTAAGACACAATTTCACCAGTTGAGTATTGCAGGAGAAGTAGGTGTTCCCTTTGAACTTTCCTTTGTAAAGTATACTTGGTCTCCTAGCGGTTAGTAGACGCGATGTCCTTGAACTAAACCCCTTTTTACGTAGACGTTATTACACTTCACACAATACTCTTCCTTGGTCTGGTTTAATACTCATTGTCCCATGTGTTATGGTCATGGATACACTTATCCTGGTTCTGCAAGAGCTCTATTAATTATGCCCGAAATTAAATTATAAGCGACCCCACTTCTCTCTAACATAGGTTGATTTGTCCACAAATCATTAAAAGTATTTTGGTAAATCATGATTTACACAGATCAATGAACCATATATTATGCTTAGTTCACACAACAATGTACACTGATTATTTTAGGAATGGACTAACATATATTTCAACACCCTTTTTATTGTTTAGGAGGATCATATATCACATATATATATTAGCTTATAACATCCATAAGTATAACTATGCCCCCATAGTGACCACCCTAGTATATATGAATTATTGTCCTATTGAACCCATATCATGGGATTTCCAATCAACAAGGTTAGGTTTCCTTCAAATAAATCTCTTTAGCCATAGTTGAACAATTATAATAAAATATAACACACAACATATTTTAAACGGGTACAAGAATGATAGCTAACCATCAAATCTTAAAGTGTTATTTCTTCAACACTTTCAACGTCTACCAAAGTCATCTCAAAAGACATCGTCATTTGACATGTTTTGAAGTCCTCCTTCAATAGAAAGTCATGTTTCATTATGACATATAACAAATTTTCATTTGTTGTATCTCATACTATGTATTTAGGATGCTCTTCTAAGTTAGTAGACATATAATCCACATAATTTCAAACACAATGAAAGCAATAGAAGCATCTATATGTCATCATCACTTTATAATAAATTCCACAGAATTTATTAATATGGTTAACTATAACATATATCTCTTTCATATGTTATAATGATTATTGTGCATAAACGTATGTGTTATCTTAAGATATTGAACACAACCAACGCACCAAAACAAATGTTTATTTGTAATAGTTTAAAAAGTCATATAGATGAATTCTAAACATCAAGTCATATAGTGTTACTATCTTGAACACTTTCGGTATCTAACATTTCAATGTCATCTACATCAGAAGATGCATAAATGGTTGCACCTGTCATGAGGAATCATCCTCGATATGCAATGACACGTGTCCTTCGGGATAAATCAAAAATGTCCCCAATAACATTTCCATTCTTTAGTTGTTTCGTTTTGAAACTTTAAATCAAACAGCCATTAATCTGTTCAAAATAAAACGATTACACAAATCGTATGTACATTTCATGTAAGATAATTAAATTGTTTACATAAAACAATTTATTGTTTATAACATAAAAATTTTCTAATAATCATATTAGAATTTAGTCGATTATAAAAATCGTATCTAACGTTTACGTTAGAGAATTGAAAATTGCTTACATAAAGCAATCTTATTACATAATGCGTGACTAACACGCATATGAATAAAATGTTTACTTAAACATTTTTATCTAAACATATTTTTATCTCGTCATGAAAACTAACCGGTTAAAATTAACATTTTTATGACAAACCAGTTTCTACTATGCTCGTTTGAAAATAAACAACAAAATTTTCAAAGTTTTTATTATTATATAACAAACCGGTTCTAACACTTCTGTTGGAAACGGAACGATTACACAAATCTTTTCTAAAGCCTTTCAAATTATAAAATAATTCAGTTCTACCACGCTTGTTAGAAATAAACGATTTCCCGAACCGTTAGAAAGCCTTTTTTTTTAATAAAATAAACTAGTTTTAACACTTTGTTAAAAAAAATAAACGCTTACCAAAATCGCTATAAATCTTAGTATGCTTATACAAAATAAACTGATTCTAACATATTTGTTAGAAAAAACACGATTACCAAAATCGTTATAAAGCACATTATGTTTATACCAAATAAACTAATTCTAACACAATTGTTAGAAAATAAACGATTACCAAAATCGTTATAATGCTTATTATGTTTATACCAAATAAACTAATTCTAACACACTTGTTAGAAAATAAACGATTACAAAAATCGTTAAAAACTTATTACTTTGCAAATAATATTTTATAACACGCTTGTTATAAAATAAATAAAGTGTTACACAAACACTCTCGATTCTAACATGTTTGTTAGAAATATAAGTGCATAAGAACTTTCCAAACAAATGCTTTCTAATGCGTTCATTAGAATTTTTTATTATTTTAACCAATATTATAATTTCTAACGCGCTCATTAGAAATATAATTTAACACGTCAGTTAGAAAACTTAAATTGTTCAAACCAATATTGTTTACCAAATACAATAATTACATCTAACATGATTGTTAGAAATTCTAAATGTTTGTTTCAAAAAATAATAATAAACTTCTAACAAGCATTTTAGAAGGAAAAACAAGTGTTCACAAACACTTTGTATGTGTTTACGAAGCCACATTTTTCTAATACAATTATTAGAAAATCAGTGTTCAAAAGTTATTTTGAAACAAATCACAATTTGTTCCATGATTCAATTCACAATCAAAACCCATGAATTCAAAACAATGAATCAAATCATATGTCTTGTAACACGGTATTCGGATTAAATATTGTACTCCAATTACAAAATCCGACCAACTTGTACTAAATATTTCTCAAAAAATATTTACTAGATTTTACCAAAAATCTTAGTTTATATTTAACTTTCATGAACCCAAAATCCTTATTTATAAGGTTTTTCACGAAAGTCTGTTTTAAGATTGTAGGAGATGGGTTCACGTTTTTATTATAACTCAAAAATAAAATATACATAATAACGATACACTCGTTATTCGTAAGAAATAATCTAGTACAATACCGGTTACAAGACTAAGATAAAAGAACATAAATTACTAATTTATATAACAAACTTGTTTTGATCCATGTCTTCGTTGGGTACTCCAAATAGCGAGTCTTCGATCAAGCATCTTGACAAGCCGGTCACATATACTTCAATACGCTTATGTCTTCCACCTATTCTTCATGGACATAGAATAAACATATTGATGATTATGGTTGAGGCACGTATTCAATACGCTTCCCTTAAAACAGATTTCGCGCCTCTTCTCAAGACGAACGCGTCTGTCTCCCAGGGTACAACAACCGAAACAGTTTGTGTACTGCCGGGATTAACCTAGCACCTGAAAAATATGTCTTAAACAAGAGCTTGAAGAGTTGAGAAAGTTGGCAATTCTTCAAAGTTTGTATGCGATTTTATGTAGTATTCTTTTCAACCCTTAATAAGACAACATATGTCTTCTATTTATACAATCAAGTTGGTGATTCAAGAGTCTTGTCATAAACATATAATCAATATATGTAATTTGAAGAGTCTTGACATAATACGTGTAATCAATACATGTAATTTGAAAAGTCTTGATTTAATTTAGTAAAATGAAGAGTTTTGATTTTAATTCAAATTAAATTTGATAATTATTCAAATTTATCAAATTTTCCAACAGAAATTTGTATATTTGGTACTAGTTGTGCATATTTTGCGTATTTTTGCTGTAAAATTTGTATGTGTAGTAATATTAATGCTGGAAATTTATATCAAACACTGCCCAAAATTAAAACCACCTCAAAATATAAGATAAACTGCCCAAAATAATATATGAAAACTTTCGAACTAAAAAAGTGCCAATGACTGCCCCAAAAAATATTATATAAACTACCCCAATAAATGACCTAAAACGGCCATAAAATAATCAGAAAACCGCCTCAAATGTAATATAACCACCCAAAAAACAATTAAAGTAGACATTATCGCCTTATTTGAGGCTGTTTAGTCATTTTGAGACAGGTTAGCCAACCGTCCTAAAAGATAAATCATTTTTTAAAGCGCTAGTATATAAGGCGATTTATAAACTGCCATATATGTAATTTTTAACCGCCCTAATAAATGTTATCAGTAGTAAAAGATGGTGAACGCCACCATTAGGCGCCCCTTACCGACCGGTTCCACAACCAACATGAGGGAGGTAAATCTCGTGACCCAAGGAAAATTGGGTGACGCCGGACTTTAAACCCTAAACCTCCATTATGAATTTCCACACCTTTACCACTAGGTCACCATCGCGGGGACAAATGTTATGTGTAGTAGTGACACTGAAACTTGAATAACAAAAATCACACTCATATTACCAAAGCTCAAATTGATATCACCAAACAACATAGGAAATTTGATGAAATAATCAAAACTTAAACCGTTAAACAACAAATTTCCATCAATATCTCCCCTACTACCACTTCAAAATCAAATCAATATAAGAGCATTGACAGAAAATTTATTAGAATACCTGCTACAAATCTTTTTATCATACGATATATAGAGATTTATGTTGCTAGTGGTCATCTTCTAAACAATTATACGAAGCAGGAAACCGTGTTTTTTGTGAAGGATGTAAAACCATACCTCATAAGCAGTTCCATAGGCCCTACAATGCACAGACCTTTTTTTTAAGAATGCTGTCTGGAAGAAGAGATATCGATGCACCTTCTATATTTAACTCTTTCGAACTTGTTAAATCCCCAAGTTTATCTGGCAATTTTTCGGCTCGTATATAGCCGTAGAGGTGGCATTTTGTACCCATGTCAAAGAAAATGGGTTGGTTTGGATAAACAATTGAAGTATAATGAGTTAAAATGGGTAACATTATAATATTGAATGGGTTGAGATTAGTAACACTTAAACAAAATGCGAGTCAAGACGGGTACCAAAAAAATATGTAAATGCAATGGATTTAAACTTTTACAAAATGATTAATAACATATTTGATGATAAAATCACTAAAAATTATCCAAATGTACTATTTGTTTACTTATAACACATCTTAAGTTAAACTAAATTAATGTTTTTTAAGAACAATCCATTTAGAGCCGAACTGATTTTGCTTAAAACCCGTTCTGACCCGCACCCATCCTGACCCGAACCCGTTCTGACCCGCTACCCAACCCGCCTATTTTACCAGGCCTATATATGCTTCTCCTATCCGGAACAACTTTCAAGGCTAAACAATCTATTAGGTGTAACTCCTCCAGTTTCTCTAAATTTTTTATGTCGGTAGGTAACTTCTCGAGAGCCCAACAATAAAAAAGTTTAAGACAGTTAAGATGTTTCAACATACAAATGTTTTTAGGAAGATGTGTATTCTTTTTTATCAACAAAGTTAGCTTCTCGAGATGCGGAGTCAGACTAAGGTTAAGGTTAAGGTTACTCACATTAGAACCACGAAGGTCGAGGATTTTGAGGTTTAGAAGAGTGATGGTCATATGCAAAAACTCGGAGGATTTATTCAAGGCTGGGGTTAATATTTGTAATGCAATAATTGGGGTAATAATCCACTTCGGATTAGATTTCCAGCACTCTTTTTGATTGAAAGGTTTAAAGGATGTAGTATAGCAGAACGAGTCAATATCCATGATGGAGGTTTTACTTTGCAATTTCAGTGGTCCAAATCGGAGCTAACTGTGGCTGAAGAAGATGAAATCGTGTTGCTTTTCAATATTATTGGCTCAGTGGGTTTCAATCAAGGAAGTGATGGCTGGAAATGGAACTTGGGGAAGGAAGCGGTATTCACTGTACAAAGCATCAAAGAGGCACTTCACAACAATAATCACTTGGTATTGACAAATTCTTTCTTTTGGAACAATTTGGTTCCCAAAAAGGTGAATTTTTTGGCATGGAGAGCGGAACTAAATAGGCTAACAATCAAAATAGCACTAAATCTAAGGCACATTCACTTGAATTCCCAGTGGTGTGTATTTTACAATGAACATTATGAGACAACAGAACACCTTTTCATTTCATGTACGATTGCTCAAACGATTTGGGATGAAATTTCAAAATGGTGCAGATTAGAATCCTTGGTCTTCTTTAGTATGCAAGACGTGCTAGACTTTAGGTGCTTGGGCCGAGGTTCAAGAAGATGGAAGAAGATGATCCATTCGGTGCTTGTTACTTCTCTTTGGTGCATATGGAAAACTCGTAATGCAATATTATTCGATGTGAAGTCCTTCTCTGCTTAACAATTTATGGAGGAAATAAAACTGTTAAGTTTTTTATGGGTGAAGAATAGAGCCAAATTTGAATCTTTAACGTGGGAGCTCTGGCATAATTTTAGTTTAGCAAGTTTGGATGTATAATGTTCTTGGTTTCTTTCTTTGGATGTGTACTATTGGTGAAGGTCTAAATTTTTGTTTGATCAATTTGCACCTTTATATAATAAAATTTTGTTGGCCGTTCAGAAAAAAAAGAAGAAGAGCGATTGTCATGTGGAGCCAGTGGAGTTCTACATTGTTCTAACACTTTCTATTTTACGAATAACTTGTTCGTAGGTACATGAAGAGAACAAATCTTTTTTTCAATACTCACACTTCCGAAGCAAAAATTGCTTCTTAAGCATAAAAATTGCTTCCGAAGCACAAGTTGCTTCCGAAGCACAAGTTGCTTCCTAAGCACAAGTTGCTTCCTAAGCAAAAGTTGCTTCCTAAGCATAAAATGCTTCCTAAGCATAAAATGCTTCCTAAGCATAATTTGCTTCCGATTGGAAACTACTTCCGAAGCATCTTCTGAAGATATCTCCTTCTGATGAGTGAAGTTTTTTTCTGAAATTGAATTACTATTGCTTCCGAGATTTACTTCCAAAGAGCAGAGGTATTATTGGTATGTAAAGAAGTTAGCTTCTTAAGTGTTAATTTGTGATGTCCAAGTTCTAATGCATCTGCAAATTAATACTTCTGAAGTTAACTAAACTGTTTTAAGAACCAAAGTTTTTGGTATAAAAGGAGGTTAGCTTCTTAAGTGCTAATTTATGATGTCCAAGTGCTAATGCATCTATAAATCAGTACTTAGGAAGTTAACCAAATATTTCTTAAGTAAAATCATCTCTTGATATGTAATGTCTTATTTCTAAGTGTTAATTTGGATGATGTCCAAGTGCTAATGCATCTTCAAATTAACACTTTAAAATTTGATAACATATAATTTTACTTCTGAAACACATTTGACTTTGATTCCCTTATTTGGCATGACAAGATGTTAACTTTCTAAGTGCTCATTTATGATGTCCAAGTTCTAATGCATCTACAAATTAGCATTGAAATTAACAAAATCTTTCATAAGTGATGTCTTTTCTAGATATGCAATGTCCACTTCTTAAGTGTTTATTTCTGTGATGTCCAAGTGTTAATGCATCCTCAAATAAACACTTTATAAATTGATAACATATGACATCACTTTTGAAACACACTAGCCTTTGGTTCGCTCTTTCGGTTTCATCATTGGATGTACTTTACTCCTTGGCATGATAGAGCTGAAACTTATACATCATCAGAAAATTAAAATAAGTTAATGATGTCTATTCTATAAGTCCCATTGGTGTTCCAGATCTGCTGCATGGAACATATTACCGATTTGCAATGATTGCTTCCGAAGAACACTACTTGTTTTTGAAGACTTGATGGATCTTCACATGTCAGTTATCTATATCATCAGTTTAGGGGGAGATTGATGGATTATACTGATGGCAAGTGTGTTACTAGTAATTTATCAGTGAAAACTTATGTTTCATTGATGTGAAGATTTCTTGTTTCTACTTTGAAGACTCTCAAGAATCAAATTGTTGGGATATGGTTTACATTCACCTTTGAACCTTTATTTGTCACATGTTCATTACAAGGAAGGCTGGGTTTCCTATACTTGGACTGACACCCTATATTCGAATATCTTTTAGGTTGGGATTGAAGATTAAGATTGTTTAATCGTAGGGGGAGCTTTATTAGAGGGGGGAGAAGATAAATGGAAGCCATGGAACTTCAAAAAGTTTCTTTTGGGTTTGAGAAATGGAATAAAGAAAGCTTCAAAATTGTTGCGGTGAAAGAAACATGAATTGAATCTACACAAGCTCAATCTTATTATTCATGTTTGTTTCATCATACTTCTGCATTGCCTTACATTCATCTAACCAAATAGGGGGAGACTGTTGGGTCTAGAAAGTCAAGATCAACTGTTAATTTGGATAGATGAAATGTAAACATGAAGTATTATGTATTTGTTGATTAGGGAGCAACGAGCCACTGCACGAGCCACTAAAGACTAAAGATTACAAAGACACTTGATGACCAAAAGACCCGAAGACCACAACAAATGATAGAGCCTAATTTATTATTTATTATCATTTTGTTGTATTTGTTGTTTTTAGGGTTTTAGGTCATGTGACACTATAAATGGAGATTATTCTCATTTGTAGAAAAACAACACAGACAAGAGAGTGTGTGAGGGTGTGCTTCAATGTAATCTTGAGAGAGCTCTCCCCCATGAACTCCATGGATTCTTTATCCATGGAGTTTGAGAGCATGTGAGGGGTAGGTAATGTAATTTTGTTGACTAATGATCTTATTTCTTTACATTGTTAGTCGTTACATTACATCTTAGATTCGTTCTTGGTTGTGTTCTTCAACATCTTCATCCATCTTCAAGACTTTCTCTATTCTTCAACTGCTTAATCTTCACAAATCGGGTAGGTCATATTCCGCAAACATTTTTACATCATACAACACTTAAATGATAAAACTAAATTAAACTTCAACATTTAAACAATAAAACTAAAACTAAATAAACTAAAATTAATCGTTAAATATTGAATCGAACAGAATATCGGAGTTAGTATCACGTTTGTTAAACATTTTGAATTGTCTCATAACCCTATTTGGTAAGTGAGATTCAACAATTTCCCACAATGCAAGATGTATCTAGCACCTCCAGTTAGGAGTGTCCATAAACCGACCAAACCGAAGACAATTAATCGGTTTGGTCGGTTTTCAAACTTAATAATTGTTTTAGTATTTTGAAAACTTAATGGTTCGATGCATTTTACGGTTTGCATTTTTTTTAAAACCGTATAAACCGCACCAACCGTATATATATGTATGTGTGTGTATTTTATTTAAAAATTATTGAAAAACCTAAGAGTCTTTTCGTTTGTTTAACAAAACATATTTTATTGTTATTTTTTTAGATTTTGCTAGCATATTAAACATTTTTATGGAACACATTGAATGGCAACACAAGCATGAAACGAAGTTTGAAAGGTATGAAGACCGGAAACATTTAAAATAGCGTATTACTTTAAAGTTTATTATAAACAATTGTAACTGATCTAAGACTTTATCTAACATATTATCACTCCTTTTAAACTAGTCTTTTTTATAATGGTGCATGGACTTTTTTATTATGGTTTTCAACTTTGAAATGCGAATTTGAAATTGATTATGGTATTTTGTATCATTATATTATCTGCTCTCTATTTTTTTTCTCTATTGTTTTTTATAAAACCATGTAACCGCAAAAACCGAACCGTAAAACTGTGAAATCATTAATACCGGCCGGTTTGGTTTCCCCAACTTATGTGGTGGTTTGGCTTGTCATTTTTTGAAACCGCAGTTAGTGTTTGGTTCAGAATTTTTCGCAAAACCGACCGCACTGCACCGTGGACATCCCTACCTCCAGCTACCTTGACCACTCACACAGGTAAAAGATGGATCAAATTGACATAAGGCCACTAGTTGAACTGTAATAAAAATAAATGTTAATAATCAAATAAAATATAAAATTAATATGAATGAAATTAGTTTGTATTCAATTAAAGAGTGTAACTTAGAGTGGTAAGCACTCAACACATGCGAATCATGCAAACATAATGCAAACATAAGTTAACAGACTCCACCTTCTTGCAAAAAATCACATAATTTATTATCATGTTATCTTAATAATATATTAATAAAAATAATTTTTGAAATAATGCACTTAAAATTTAACACATACGCCATATGGCTTTTGAAAATCAATACTATTAAAAGTTTTCGATGCAAATCTGCAAAATCTTTCCCATGCCCACAATTGTAGCTAAAACATACGACCATTGATATTGGTTTTTGAAACATCACTGACCCTACATAAATGCTTATATAGGCATGCCAATAGAACACTACCCCAACTAAGTTCACCACAATTGTTTAAATTTTCCAAATGAATAAAATAATTGATATGGACTCGGTTGCTAGCGGAATAAGTAAATAATGTTGCTCCAATCAAACAGAAAATAATTAATCTAGCTCGCTGAATTAATTGTAGTCTAGATAGATTTTCATATAAATATGTTCTTAAACAACTGCCTTTATCCTTGGTTAAGGACCAATTATTTAAGTATTAGGAACAATTAGTTAGAGATGTGATATGAATGTAACACATCACCTTTGAGCATAAGTGAGACATTTAAGCATTTATATACATGTTTAGTTTGCAAACATAGACGTGACACATCACCTCTAGACAGAAGTGAAACACATATTCTTTTAGGCCAATGTCACGTGGATATCTAATAGCTAAGGATATACACAATTAAGTAATAATGCACAGTTTAGACTTGAAAAACTTTAAGAACATAACACATCATCTTTGGGCAAAAGTGACATTTAGTTGTTTTTAAATTTTAAGCAAAAATTAATATTGTAAGGTTTTGTAAAACATAGTTTGTAAGGTTTTGTCAAAACAACTAGTTAATAGTTAAAGGTAATTAGTTCTCGATTAAAAAAATTAGTTCTCAACAAGGAACTAAGTTCTTGGTAAGAGACTTACTTCTCGATAAGGAAATGAGTTTTTGGTAAGGAACTGGTTCTCGTTTTAGGAACAACTCTTAGTAAGGAACAAAGTTTTTGGTAAGAGAATGTTCATTCTTGGTTTTAACCAAGTTGTCAGTGGAGAACTATAATTATTATTTTTAGCCGAGAATGTTATTTCAAGATAAGATTCTTCAAAATTTTCAAAAATCAATTAATAATTTTTTGTTCTGAATTCGAAAACTAGTAATTATGTAATATATTTAGTTTAATTTTTTTTTATTCAAAATCTTGGAGAAAAACATACTAAATAAATTAGGGAAAACAAAATTAAAATTTGATTTCATCCCAAAATATGAGGATTTTCACGAAAATTTTGAAGAACATGAACAACATTCATGAACAATTCTTGAACGTTTATGAATTGTTCATGATTAATTAACAAATTTATGCTGGAATCGAAATCATTAAATGTAATTTTAATAGATTTGAAAATTGAGCATAATTTTTAAGACCAGATCTGTTAAAATTTGAAAACCAAAAATCACGAATAACATAAAACGGTTATTCATTAGGGTTTTGTTTTCAGATTTTGTAAAGACTAATAAAGGCTGATGCTTACCAAACTTCAATTTTATCTAAGTATCATAGACTGCACAGACAAACAGCCTTCGGAAGGAAGGAGTTCCTCTTCGGAAGCAGCATTGCTTCCGAAGGGTAACTCACTCATACTGAAGGCTGTACAAGACAAACATTTCAGAAGGTCAACACTTAGTGATAAACCTTTATAGCTTCCAAAGACTAAAAGCTTCTGAAGAACTAAAGACTTCCGAAGAATAACAGCTTTCGAAGATTCTCTTCTGCTCCAAAGACAAAGACAAAGACTTCCGAAATTTATCCTCTGACAAGGCTGTTGCTGAGTACTATAATAGTACAAAAGGAACTGACATAAGGCATGCTAATCTGAGTAAGGACAAAGAAAACATACCGATGCTCAGATAAAGCACTTTACCTCCCTTGCTCAGCATTAAATGCAAAAGATCATCTGGTGCTTTGAAGATCAATTATATTAAATGCCTTTTGTATTTAGCTAGTCTTTTGTTAAGTCAATGTCTATACTTGTAATAATTGTAATCGAGTGTCTTTGCCTGTTAAGACACTCTATATACTAGAATAAGCTTTACTTTATGTATTGTCTAGTATACCCAACTTGTATTCCTAAGAGTATACGGTTGTAGCCTTGGCTATATATCCTCTCATTGTAACTAGTTTAGTGTGCTTGTCTGGTTTTACACTTGTAATACTTTGAGAGAAATATATCTTTGAGCTTGAATTTACTCTTGTGTTCTTATTGTTATTCAAAGATTATTTGTTTATCATTTGAGTGTTTGTGAGATCCTTCTAACAGACCTTCCGCATCTGTTAGATTGTATTTGAGAATACTTGTGAAGTGTTGTTTAGATTAAACAACTCGATCCAACAAAGTGGTATGAGAGCTTTGGTTCTTGAACTTAAGTGACTAACCATCCTTAAGTTACTAGTTTCATTTCTTCTTAAATCTAATTACTACAAGAACCCATATTTTGTGTATTTGTTTAAATGGCTGCACTTAACAAACACGATACAGATAATGGTACTCTCAATAAGCCACCAATGTTCACTCCAAACGACTACGACACTTGGAAGGTTAGAATGGAATGTTTCATCAGGAACCAGGACTTCAAAATTTGGAAGTCAGTTCTTGAAGGACCTTTTATCCCAACTGTTCCTGCTGCTGGTGCTGGTGGAGCTCCTGTGCCTAAAGATCCAGCTCTCTATTCATATGGAACTCGCTACAGCAGATGTATGAAGGTTCTGAAGATGTCAAGGAAAACAACAAAGACATGCTGAAACAGAAGTTTGAGAACTTCTGTCAACAGAATAATGAGAAGATGACTTCTCAATATCTAAGGTATGTCCACATGTTGATGAGTTGGTTGCTGCAGGGTTCAAAATGGAAAACCAGGATGTGATAAGGAAATTTCTTATATCACTTCCACATGCTTGGAATATCTATTCTGTTGCCATCAGAAGAACATAAAATCTAAGGACCTCGAAACTTAGTGAGTTGTTTGGTATACTCAGTGCATACTAGATGGAGATAGATGATCAGGAACCTAAATCGTTACATGTAAATTCAGGTTCAGCCGCACTCTATGCACCATCAACAGCCCTCCTTACCATAGTTATCCTCCCATATACCACCTTACTTCCATATGCTTGCCACCTTTACTTAAACCTCAACTCAATCATCTACACACTTAAATTCCTTCACAAACCCAAGTCCACCTCTAACCTCTGGACAAAGAGCTCTCATGGCTGAGGAAACTAACTACTTTCATCTTTGCCAAGAAGACTTAGATGGTATTCCTGCAGATGATTTAGAGGAGATTGACATCAATTATCATATGGCAATGATCTCCTATCGAGCGAAGAAGTTCTATCAGAGAACTGGCAGGTAGTTCAAAAAGCATAATATGAAAACTGGGTTTGGTGTTGACAAGTCCAAGCTCAAATGCTTCAACTGCCAACAGTTAGGTCACTTTGCCAGAGAATGCAAGTTCACAGGAACTCAACCGTTTACCTCTGGGCAACCACAACAAAGACCATCAACCTCAACAAACAATGCAAACATTGCAGAATAAGATTTTGCAGACCGGAGCTTTCAAGCAGAGGATGCTTCCATTTCAAACAGTGCATTGATGGCAAATGATTCTACTTCATCATTCAAGGTAACTGATAACATGTGTACCTCTGAATGCTTAGAGAAGTTAAATGTTTTTAAAAGAATAAACTCTCAACTCTGTAATGAACTTGAGTCATTACAAGTAGTCAAGGCAAATTTTTCTGAATGTGAAAAAAATTACAAAGAAAAGATTGAAGAAATGGAAAAGACCATTTCTAGCTTAAAACATGAAGACACTAACAAAGAGTGTCAAATTAATGATCTTTTAGAAAGATTAACCACTGCCAAGACTGAACTTGTATTGTCTGAGTCTTATAGAGATAAGTTTTTAAGCCAAGGTGAAAAGTATGAAAAGCTTTTCAGAATGAGCAACATAACTGAACTGGTAAATAAAAATGGGTTGGTTTGGGTTATAACAAAGTGGAGCCTCCATCTGCCTACACTCCTATTATGGATATTAGGTGTAAACCAGTAGTTGACCTTGTGTATGATGGGGAATTGGATATACACAAGGTGTATCAAACTAATAATTTTTCTGATTTAAACCCAAGTACCTCAACATGCTCAGATGAGGATGATATTCCTATTAAACCAGAAAAAGAAAAACCAACTTTGAAATCTAATAAAAGAACTAAGAAAACTAAGAAAAATCAATTAGTTTTGTCAAGGCTAAAAACATTCAAAATGGGGATATCTCTTCAAATGAGTATGTTACTTGTCCATCTGACAAGTCCAAATGGGGTAGGTCAAAAGGGAGAAAAGCCAGTTTTTCAGGAAAACAGGTAAATCATCAAGCTAACAATCCTGTTGGAAAATCCAAACCATCATCTGCTGTTAATCAAAGCTCCCCTTCCATCAACCAAAATCAGCATCAACAAGTTACAAACAATCAGACTGTATGTCTGATGTGTGGTGATAAAAATCACTTTGCTGCTGATTGCTTATACAATCCAAGAAACATAATGTTTTCTGAGAAACAAGGAAGAGGAAGAAAGGAGAGTTAGAGCATGTCATCTTCTTCTTCGGAAAAACAAGGGAGAAAGCAAGACAAGAAGGGTTTCGGAAAGAAGGTATCGGAAGCAAGAACTTCTGGTAAACATAATAAGAAGGCTTCAGAAAAGAATGTTTCGGCAGATCAGGAAAGAAAGGCTTCCGAAGGTAAAAGAACTTCGGAAGCATATAACAAGAAGACTTCTTATAAACCAAAGAAATCTTTTCCCTTCGGAAGAGAAAGAACTTCGGAAGTAAAACCCAACTGGTCAGCAAAAACCAAGTCATCGGAAGGAAAGGCAACAGGTGCTTCCGATGACAGTCAAAAGAAGCAAACTCTTCCTAAAATCTTAAAAATCAAACAGATATGGAAGAAAATGGAAATAGCTGAACCATTTGTTCAACCACCAGTCCCACCAACATCAAGCACATCATCTGTCCCACCTAAGATGATGTCAAAGAAATTTACTTATAATAATGCTAATGGAAAACCCAAGACTATGTGGGCTTGGGTTCCCATCAGTAACTAATTCACTTCTGGTCATGTGCAGGGACACAGGAATCAAAGAACAACCTGTGGATAGTTGACAGTGGCTGTTCCCGGAACATGACAGTCAATAAGACTCACCTGCACAAATTTGAATCATTCTTTGGTGGGTCTGTTGCTTTTGGAAGTGATCCAGTGGGAGGATACATCACAGGTAGGGGCACAATCACAAATGACAAGGTAAGCTTTGAGAATGTGCATTTTGTGAAAGAACTAAACTACAATTTACTAAGTGTATCTCAGGTGTGTGATCAAAAGCACAACATGTTGTTTACCGAGCATGAATGCATTGTTCTGAAACCAGGATTTGTGGTTCCAAATGATCAAATTCCGCTCAGAGCTCCAAGAAGAAACAACATGTATATTCTAGACATGAGCACAACGGCACCTCTCAGTAATATAAGCTGCTTTGTCTCAAAAGCTTCACTTGATGAATCATCTCTTTGGCATAGAAGAATTTGTCATGTAAACCTTAAAAACATGAATAAACTTGTCAAAAATAATTTAGTTACTGGATTACCGTCAAAGGAATTCATTTGTGTTGATAAATGTGTTGCTTGTTTAAAAGGCAAGCAGCATAAGTCATCTCACCATGCCAAAGAGATAATTCTATAACAACAGTCCTGCATCTGCTTCATATGGATTTGTTTGGCCCTACAAGTGTGAAAAGTCTTGGTAGAAAGTCATATTGCTTGGTGATTACTGATGATTTCTCTCGGTATACCTGGGTATTTTTCCTAAGTACCAAAGATGAAACTGCTGAGACCCTGAAGTCATTCATACTTAGGGTAGAGAATGAAAGTGATCACCATGTAAAAATAATCAGATCAGATCAAGGAATAGAATTCAAAAATCATGTTTTAAATTCTTTTTATGAATCTAAAGGTATCACAAGACAATTTAGTGCTCCTAGGACTCCACAACAAAATGGTGTTGCTAAGAGAAGGAACTGGACACTAGTTGAGGCTACAAGAACCATGTTGTCTGATGCCAAACTCCCAATAACCTTTTGGGTAGAAGCAGTCAATGCTGCCTGTTATGTCCAAAATAGAGTATTGGTAGTTAAGACACATGGTATAACACCTTATGAAATTTGGCATAAGAGAAAGCCATTCATTGGATTTCTCAAACCATTTGGATGTCAGTGCACCATCTTGAATACCAAAGATCACTTAGCCAAGTTTGCTGAGAAATCTGCAGAGGGCTACTTTGTTGGGTACTCTTCACATGCAAAAGCATATAGAGTATACATCAAAGCTTCCAGAATTATTGAAGAGTCTGCAAATGTTCAGTTCAATGAACATACTATCAATAAGCCAGGAACTGATCCTGATTGGCTATTTGATCTTGATAGCCTTACATCTGCATTTAGTCTTGTGAAAGAGTTTGTTCCTAAGTAACAGTCAACTACCATAGGCTCCTCCCAGTCCGAGACAGTGAACACATCTCATGCTGTTCCTTTGAGTGAATCTACTTCAGTTCCATTGAGTCAAGGAGACAATGTGAGTCCTTCAGCTGTAACAAACACTCTGGAAACTTATTCTCCCAGAGAAAGTGATCCCACAACAGTCCAATCTCAAAGACCACAAGACATGCCAGAAATACAACTTGGGTGGTACTTCCTAATCTTGAGTCAAACACTCAAAATTTGGCTTCTCCGTTGGATGTAGTTCCAAGAAATCGAACTCATAACACTCATCCAGTTGAGAACATTATTGGTAATGTTGAAGAAGGAGTCAGAACTAGAAGCTCTATGCATGAAGCAAACATATGTTTGTTTTCTTGCTTTCTATTCCAAGTAGAACCAAAGAAAGTTGCTGAGGCATTGAAAGACAACAGTTGGGTAGAAGCCATGCAGGAGGAGCTTCATCAATTTGAAAGACAAGGTGTTTGGAAGCTTTGCCATTTACCTAAGGGTAAGTATCCAATTGGAACAAAATGGGTTTTCAGAAACAAGAAGGATGACAAGGGAGTGGTCATCAAGAATAAGGCAAGGTTTGTTGTTCAGGGTTATACATAGGAAGAAGGCATTGATTATGATGAAGATTTTGCTCCAGTTGCAAGAATTGAAGCAATCGGAATATTTTTAGCCTTTGCAGCTGCCAAGAATTTCAAAGTATTCCAAATGGATGTAAAGAGTTCTTTTCTGTATGGAAAAATTGATGAGGAGGTTTCTGTTTGTCATCCTCCTGGATTTGAAGATCCAAAGTTTCCTGATCATGTCTGTAAACTTGATAAGGCTCTATATGGGCTGCATCAAGCTCCCAGAAAATGGTATGAAACTTTGTCTTCGTTTCTATTGGCTAACCACTTCAAGAGAGGAACAATTGATAAAAGTCTCTTCTTCAAGAAGTCCAATCAACATATCATGTTAGTACAAATCTATGTTGATGACATTATCTTTGGTTCAACTGATGAATCTCTTTGCAAGGAATTTGAATCATTAATGAAGTCTAAGTTTGAAATTAGTTCAATGGGTGAACTTACCTTCTTTCTTGGACTCCAGGTGAAACAAACTCCTACAGGGATTTTCATTAGTCAATCAAAATATGTCAAGGACATTCTTGAAAGATTCAAACTCACTGATTGCAAGGCTCTAGGTACTCCAATGTCTAAGACAACATATCTTAGCCCTGACCTTGAGGGGGAGGATGTTGATCAACATCAATACAGAGCAATGATTGGTTCCTTGATGTATCTCATAGCAAGCAGGCCTGATATAATGTTTGCAACATGCTTGTGTGCAAGATTTCAGGCTAATCCCAAAATTTCACACATGCTTACTGTGAAAAGAATTTTTAGATACCTCAAATTTTGAGGACCTGGTCTAGGTTTATGGTATCCTAGAAATGAAGATCTTCAGTTCATGGATTATACTGACAGTGATTATGGAGGTTGTAACATCAACAAGAAATCCACATATGGAGGATGTCAATTTCTTGGATCCAAAATTGTGTCTTGGCAATGCAAGAAACAATCATGTGTTTCTACCTCTACTGCAGAGGCAGAATACATAGCTGCTTCAAGTTGCTGTGCACAAGTTATATGGATTCAAAATCAAATGAAGGATTATGGAATAGAGATGTTCAATACTCCTATACAGATAGACAATTCCAATGCAATCTCCATCACCATTAATCCTGTCAAGCTTTCAAAGACCAAGCACATTGACATCAGATATCATTTTATCAGAGATTGTGCAGAGAAGAAGTTGATTCATCTAGTCAAAGTGGATACAGAACACAATCTGGCTGATCTTTTCACCAAGGCGTTTGATGAAGGAAGATTCAATTATTTAATAACAGCCATTGGGATGATTAACTTTGAGTAAATGAATTAATAAGGAATGAATAATTCTTCAGAAGATAGTTTAAGTATTCGAAAGCATTATTCCTTCCTTATGTCGGAAGATGTCACACTTCAGAAAATAACTTTCTTTTTGAAGTATTATATTTCCGATACATTATAACTTCAGAAGCAAAATCTTCTGAATCTTCTATTCAGAAGAAGGTGTCTTCTGAAGAACAATTCTGATGAATTTATCTAAGTCTTTAGAAGATACACTTCGGATGATATACTTGTATATTCTTCGGAAGTAAGTACCTTCCGAAGAACATTCTTGGTCTCATGAACCTTTTCTGATACATAACCTCTCGGAAGAACTTTGTACTTAGAAAATTTTGAATAATAAATGAGTTGTATTCGGAAGACCTTTTTCTGACATCCGGATCTCAAAATTTAATGTGCTTCTATATTAAATGCTGACATCCAACGGTATAAAAGGTCTCCCGCTCATTCATCTTCTCTCACCGTTTCATTTCGAATTGCTTTCATCTTCAAATCTAACCTAAAAACCGTCGATCACTTACCTAAAAACCGTCGATCGCCATGGCTCTTCTTCCCTTCAAACCTGCTCATAACCTACCAGCGGATTTATCAACAGAACATGATACTGACTTCGCACCGATCATTTCCTTTCTTCAAAGGAGCAGGTATAATTTTGCTCTCACTGTTCAGCCCATGGTGTATGAATCTCATCACCAACAATTTTGCGCTTCCTGTTCAGTCTCTTCATCTCCCAATGGTCGGATTCTAAATGCCACCATTGATGCTCATCCCATATCTATTACAGTGGAGACCATCTTTCGGCATCTTCAACTTCGTGATGTCGGGGGAAGGGTCTCATTCACTCAGGATGAGGTAACATTGACCTTTAAGTCAATGGGGTACGAAGGTCCTCTTCCTTCAACAAGTTATTTGAAGGGTAGAGTGTCCTATAATTATAAGTACCTCATACATTTGTTTTTACACTGTCTTTCTAATAAAACTGGAGGATGGGATCAAGTTCCATCTGATTTAGCTTCGGCTATTCATGGCTTGATTTCCATCCAACTTTTTAACTTTTCTGCTTTTATTTTTAATAATTTGGTTGAAACTATTTCGTCACCAAAGAATTTCTGTATGTATCCCAGGTTTTTGCAGCATATATTTCATGATGAGTTGTGTTCTGTCCTCTCACTAACTGGGAATACATACACAATCCCCTTGGTCACATCCAAGGTTTTTGTCTAGTTAAAAAAGAAGAGTAACCAGATTTCTGTCACCTCCAAGGTGAGGCTACTCAGGATCTACAAGACAGTAGTACAGGTACTAGGACCTCACCTGCGGCAAACTATGTTGGGGAGGACTTCTTTGAAGCCCTTCTCAATGAAGGGAATTTAGAGTGCCAAGAAACCACATCTGGTGGTGGCGGTGCAGGAGCTGGGCTCAGGACTCCATCGCCCATTGATTCCACTCATGTGGACGAGGGTACCAAAGCAAATGAATTGA
Source organism: Mikania micrantha (assembly GCA_009363875.1). Taxonomy (NCBI): domain Eukaryota; kingdom Viridiplantae; phylum Streptophyta; class Magnoliopsida; order Asterales; family Asteraceae; genus Mikania; species Mikania micrantha. Next base: position 31,293 of record SZYD01000607.1, read on the forward strand.
TGGCCATCATCACAACTCTTCAAGCAAGGGTAGCTCACCTGGAAGCTGAGGTTGCTACCCTGCGGCTTGAGGTCCAGAACAAAGATGCTACTATTCTGGACCTCAAGAGGCGTTCCCCAGTGATTCTCACACCCTTTCATCCTGATCCTGCTACAACTACCTATGTTTCCCCTGATGCTACCAAAAAGGGGTAGAAGGTGACATTGGCAGGGTCAGGACCAAAAGCAAGAGAGGAGGAAGTTGCATAAGAATCTAACCCATCATTAGTCACTCTAAGTAATGAATGGGATGAATTCTTGAGCACTTACTTTCATGAATCTACTACTTCCTCTTCTTTTTCTTCTAAGGCTACCATGGAGGTTGCCAAAAAGACCGAGCAAGATACAACACATGTCTCCTTGGAACCTCAGTCCCCTGTTGGGACTCAACAGTCTCCTTTTGAGGCTACCATGGAGGTTGCCAAAGAGACTGAGAAAGATACAACAAATGTCTCCATGGAACCTCAGTACCCTGTTGGGACTAAGTGTACCATGGAAGAACTTACTAACGAACAACCTATCTCCATGGAACCTGTGTCCCCTCCTGGGATAGCAGTTGTTGAAGTCCTCTCCTCCATTCCTGAGCAAACTGTGGATACTAATAAGGAATCAACCAAGATGGTTGGTCAACTGGAGGGGGCAGTGAATGATACGGTTAACTCCGAAGCTGCAGCTATTTCCGAAGACCCAGTCATTATTGATGATTCCTCCAAAGAGGAGCTACTTGCCAATGAACCAGCTGGTGAAGTTACAGAACCAGCTGGTGAGGCAACAGGATCCATCTCCTCTGGGGTAAAACTAAAATCAGATGGCAAAGGTAAAAGAAAACTAACCCCAGAGGAGGAAGCAGAACAGGAGGAGAGGAGACCAAAGAAAATGAAGGGCCGACCAGACACTGCACAAGATGAAAAGAGGATCAGACTGTCTGCTCTACTTGAGGAGAAGGGATATGATTTCGATGAAGTATTGCTCTGGTCGATACCTCAGATCGCTGCCGAGCTGGACAACTGCAGCAGCAGGAACAGGCAGATGCTGCATCCAAAGCCCAAAAGAAGCTGACAAAGACACAGAAGGATAAGGCTTACAGAGACAAGCTGAAAGCTTTCCTTCTTGAATATGGCTTCCATGCTCGGCAGCTAGGCCCTATGAAGAACTCAACCATGGATATGCATGTCAGAGATATCAGGGCTAAGATAGCCAGAGGTGAGTTACCTTCAATTGAGCAAATACATGCTCAAAAGGCAAGCCTAAACTTAGGATTAGGTTTAGGGGGGGAGCAATATTAGAGTTTCCCCTCTCTGGTTCAGGGATCAGACAGGGTGAGGAAGTCATGTGCGGGGAAGCAACAAAAGCCATGTTCCCCAAAATGTTCCCCCACAACCCTAAAGAAGAACCAACATCTCCTCCATCTAGTCCCTCCATGGATAACAGACCCATCTCTTCAATGTTCAAGATGAATAAGGGTAAACAGATTGCAAGAAAACAACAAATAACAGTTGATGAGGGGAGGAGAGAGGCCTCAACACAGAAGGATAAGGCTTACAGAGACAAGCTGAAATCTTTCCTTCTTAAATATGGCTTCCATGCTCGGCAGCTAGGCCCTATGAAGAACTCAACCATGGATATGCATGTCAAAGATATCAAGGCTAAGATAGCCAGAGGTGAGTTACCTTCAATTGAGCAAATACATGCTCAAAGGGCAAGCCTAAACTTAGGCTTAGGTTTAGGGGGAGGAGCAAGAATAAAGTTTCCCCTCTCTGGTGCAGGGATCAGACAGGGTGAGGAATTCATGTGCGGGGAAGCAACAAAAGCCATGTTCCCCAAAATGTTCCCCCACAACCCTAAAGAAGAACCAAAATCTCCACCATCTAGTCCCTCCATGGATAACATGCCCATCTCTTCAATGTTCAAGATGAAGAAGGGTAAACAGATTGCAAGAAAACAACAAATAACAGTTGATGAGGGGAGGAGAGAGGCCTCAACAACTGAGGAGACAGGTCCACTGCCCACTGCAACAATAGGTGCAACAGTGGGACCAAATGTGGAAAATGAACAGGCCAGAGAACAGAGAAATCAAGTTACTGCTCAAACCAAGCCAAGAATAATAAGAAAGAAGAGCATAGCTAGAGGGTCTAAGAGAAAAAGAACTACTACCATTACCTCTATCTCTGAGCCTAGTTTAGCATCCTCATAACCAGAAGCCACACCAGAAGCTGCACTAGAAGCCATACCAGAAACAACACTAGAAGCCATACCAAAAACTGCACCAGAAGCCACACCAGGATCTACACAGCCTTCGGAAGATCTAAAGGATATCCATGGGTTGATGCATGATTATTCATATATTCCCATAGTGAAATGGAGTTTCAATGCACAAGACAAGATCTTCATTCTCATTAATTACAATGGAGAAATAGAGCTTTTGAATCTTGTGCAGCTGATGGTGCTGGCAAAATCCTCTGTCTTTTACCTAGAAAAGCTTCCTCTTAACAATCCTGATAATGGATCAGATGGGAGAGTAGGAGTGAAGTGGGTAAAGGCAAGGAATCAGGTTATGAGGGGTGAAAGGAAACCAAGGGTGATTCTATAGAAGTTTTGGTAGCATTAGCCTAGGGGGAGACTGTAAAGACTAATAAAGGCTAATACTTACCAAACTTTAATTTTGTCTAAGTATCAGAGACTACACAGACAAACAGCCTTCGGAAATAAGGAGTTCCTCTTCGGAAGCAGCATTGCTTCTGAAGGGTAACTCACTCATACTGAAGGCTGTACAAGACAAACACTTTGGAATGTCAACATTTAGTGATAAACCTTCAGAGCTTCCAAAGACTAAAAGCTTATGAGGAACTAAAGACTTCCAAAGAATAACAGCTTCCGAAGATTCTCTTCTGCTCCAAAGACAAAGACAAAGACTTTCGAAGTTTATCCTTTGACAAGACTGTTGCTGAGTACTATAATAGTACAAAAGGAACTGACATAAGGCATGCTGATCTGAGTAAGGACAAAGAAAACATAACGATGCTCAGATAAAGCACCTTACTTCCCTTGCTCAGCATTAAATGCAAAAGATCATCTGGTGCTTTGAAGATCAATTACATTAAATGCCTTTGTATTTAACTTGTCTTTTGTTAAGTCAATCTCTATACTTGTAATAATTGTAATCGAGTGTCATAGCCTGCTAAGACACTCTATATACTAGAATAAGCTTTACTTTATGTATTGTCTAGTATACCCAACTTGTATTCCTAAGAGTATACGATTGTAGCCTTGGCTATATAACCTCTCATTGTAACTAGTTTAGTGTGCTTGTCTGGTTTTACACTTGTAATACTTTGAGAGAAATATATCTTTGAGCTTGAATTTACTCCTGTATTCTTATTGTTATTCAAAGATTATTTGTTTACCATTTGAGTGTTTGTGAGATCCTTCTAACAGACCTTCCGCATCTGTTAGACTGTATTAGAGAAGTACTTGTGAAGTGTTGTTTAGATTAAACAACACGGTCCAATAGATTTTAATCTATATTTAGGGAAAACGAAAAAATCGATTGAGCAACATACGCTCGTGATACCACATTTTGATCAGTTCTTTCAGTTAAGTAACAGAAAACATGAATAAGGATAACATGTTAGTCCAGCAATCACAATGGAGAAGGATAATGCCATTGCTTCATATCTGTCCGGGTATCCGTTTAGGGTGTTTTGCTGATGATGGGATTATGTGAACTTGATTAGTCGCGAATATGGAGAGAGGGAGGTGAGTGGATTCTTTATGTTAGGTGTTGGATCGGGTTGTTAATTCTAAACAACACTTCACAAGAATTTCTATCTATCAATCTAACAGATGCGGAAATATCTCTGTTAGAAGGATCTCTTAAACATTCAAAGGTAAACAAACAATCTTGAACAAAAGTAAGAACACATAAACAAATTTTAAGCTCAAAGATATATTTCTCTCAAAGTTTTTCAAGTGTTACAACAAGCAAGCACACCCATACAAGTTACAATGAGAGGTTATATAACTAAGGCTACAACCGTATACTCGTATGAATACAAGTTGGGTATACTAGACAATACATAAAGTAAAGCTTATTCTAGTATCTAAAGTGTCTTAACAGGCTAAGACACATAATTAAAATCATTACACTTATAGACATTGACTTTACAAAAGACTAGCTAAATACAAAAGACATTTAATGTTCTTGATCTTCAAGGCTTCTGGCTATCTTTTGCATTTAATGCTGATGAGGAGAAGTAAGGTGCTGTGTGAGAGGCCCCAAACCCCAAGAGTCCCCTTGGTTGGCAAAGCATTAAAAACATACTTCTTAAACCGTAGAATAATCGTATATCATAGCAGCAGAAATTATCACATAATCTTTAATCTCCTTATAATTAAAACATCTAAACCACATTCGTAAATTAGTCTTTAATATCAATAGGAATGCCAATTCTTGAATAGGTAGTCCTCATGTCATACCACGAGCCATCATATCCTTATCATAACTTGCTCAACCTGATATGCATGCTATATCAAGTCAGCTTTCACTGGTGAGTTCTAAGTTAAATTTTTATAAAAATCTTTAGCCTTTAAGATCATCACATAACATAACATAATTCATATCTTTACTCATTCATATATTTATATAACATAACTTAATTCAAGTACATAACATACATTTCATCATAACATCAATCATATTGTGCATAAAAATTTAGCCTTCCCTGTTGACCGATGTCAACATGATTGTGCAACACAAGACTCTATAACACTGACGACCCGAAGTGTCACACCCCCAATTTTCAACTAACGGAATCATACCGTTTGGGACGTGACAAACCAGGATCTCAGATCATTAGACATAACGAATACCTCTATATGAATTTCAAACATACTTTGGTCTAAAACTGTAATATCAAAGTTCTAACGTTGCAGAAGCGTTTTTAAAACAATAACAAACATAACGGTCTGAAAACTGTAAATTACAAATCAAAATCTCAAATGTTCAAATCCAAAACACAAGAATTGAAATATGCATGCGACTCGATCTCCTAGTCCATGCTTGATTGCTCTTGTACCTTAATGTCCGGAGAAAACATGTAAATCAAGTCAACACAAAGATTGGTGCATACACAGGTTTGTATAATCACAATTGTTTGAACAACAGTTTGAAATGTAAATGTTACAGATAACATAATCACACATTGCGTAGTCATGATAGCTAGTCATTGTACTATTTACATAAGTGGTTGACACCGAAGCTGACTGTTGCATGCTATTGCATGTTTTGCCTTCCCACTATTGTCTAACACAAACAACAATATTGTTGAATTGGCTAGTGAAACACCTGCGTAGATCCCATCTACCAAGTGAGGTTTGTCAAACCCAATAGATCTATCTTCAACTACCACACTTTGCACTACGGCAAACTAATCGGTTTGAAATGTAAGGACTTTTAGTGTTATGTTCGCACTTATAGTAAACAGCTAACTCATGCAAGTGATATGTATCCAAAAGCGTTTGTTTGCACATGTTTTCTCCCCAAAAACAGTAAAAGTAAAAAGGGGCCATGTACGCACCTTTGAATGTAGCAGAATGATCAAACACACATGAACTCGCGTAGATAATCCTCTACAAAAAATCTGTGCTTAAACAATAACATAGTGTTATTTGGGATGTTGTTTTGTGTGTAATCACATACGTGTCAATACACGTATGTTAGTCTTGTTAGAAATGTACATAAGTAATTACACGTGACTTTAAAATCGTTTTAATAAAATCATTGTAACATCCCAAATTTTCTAATACAAGTTACTTGAACTTACAAATGGGTAACGAATAATAAGCTCAAAGGAAGATAGACGAAAAGTAAAGAAGTTAGGACCTCGGTTTCGTGTACTCGACATGTGGATTTCGAGTACACTGTACTTGAAATTAGTATTTGAAAATCCCCATATTTCGAGTACAGGGACCCTCCCTATAAATACCCGTGCCTTGGGAAATGTGACAACCTTTGGTTGGAAGCACAGTTTCTCTCGATTACTCGAAGTTGAAGTCCAAGAACATCAAGAATCGAGCTTTGATCGACCAAACAAAGGGGGAACACACGGGAATCTACAGGAGTGATCCTTTAACTGCAAGTAAGTGATTCATATATAGAAAGCTGGATTTTTATACAAAAGTTAGGATGTGCATACAAAAAGGGAACTTATGCATAAAGCTCACACCTTTATGCATAAAGTTCGGAACTTTGAGGTTCCAGTGTGTAGGTAACACCCTAAGGAACCTAGAACTAGCTCCCCAAAGTCTTAGATGAATTTCTGAGATGTTTAATGACGAAATGATGAGTACACGAAATCATGTACAGAGGGTACTCGAAATCATGCATGTATTTCGAGTACAATGTTATTTCTAGTATAATGTTATTTCGAGTACAAGGCCATTCCGAGTACAAGGTAATTTCGAATACATGGGTTTCGTGTACCCTAGTTCGAGTACACAAGGATGTTCGTGTACACCCGGGGGGTTCGTGTACCTTGGGTATTTCGTGTACTAGTATTTCGAATAGTCATGGATTTCGTGTACATGAAGACTTAATGAATTTCAAGGGTTTCGAACACTTAGCTAAGTTTTGAGAACTTGGATTTAGTAAGGGGGACTAGTAGGCTATGAGAACTTAGAATGAATTCTAAGTCTAAGAATGGAACGTGATACGGTAAATGTAATGATGTAGGTTCCTTGAGTCCTAGCTAAGGAGTTCGGCTAAGGAAAACAAGAGTCTACTATCAGGTGAGTTCTAGACGCCCTATTTTATGTTTAATGTTTTGGGCTGGCATACATGCTTATTGTTACGTCTATGATGTTATGTGTTTGTGATAATGATGAATGAATGATGATATGCCTTGACTATGTATGCATGTTTATGTGTTAGTATAACCTGGGCAGGAAGGCATGATAAGTATGATAAATGCATGATAAATGAGTTATGATAACGAATAACATGACATGATAATGATGCTAGCATATGATATGATGATGACTTTATAATCACATGCTTCATGATGATAACTATGAGAATAGTTATAGGGGCATGGCAAGATCCTAGGTTGCTAGGATGGAAGTATGATATGTAGGCATAATTACATGATGTTTTGATATGATAACGATGCTAGTATATTACGATGATCTGTGCATGATGCTAGTACGTTATGACGGTATGATGAAACGTTGCTAGTATGATATGCCTAAGATACCATGATGACTATGATGAATGATGTTAAAATGCTAGCATGAAATGTATGATGATTACAATGAATGATGATATGATGCTAGCGTATCATGTATGATGGATGGATGATGTCCCTACACGTACTATTGAATATGTGTGAATGATGATGCCCCGGTACTTGTACCGGGTAAGTTGAATGATGACCTGACTATATCAGGATATGAACAGCCGATCGGGCTATAAACATGGAGTCGACCAGACTATAAGCATGAGAGCCGATCGGGCTATAAACATGGTAAGAGCCGATCGGGCTATAAAAATGGTAAGAGCCGATCGAGCTATAAACATGGTAAGAGCCAATCGGGCTATAAACATGGTAAGAGTCGATCGGACTATAAACATGGAGTCTTTTGCCGGCATAAGCCCACTGTTTGTATGGTGACAGTGGAATGTATGATGATGATGCTCACGATGTTGTGTGCTAAGGTTATGGACTATGTGTACATAAATATGTTTATGTTAAGTAAGTTTATTGTTTTTTATGAAAACTTTAACTCACAAGCGTAAGCTGACTTGATTTAGCATGTATGTAAGGTTAAGCTATGGTCAGAGAAGGCATGGAGCTCGGGCATCAACTCAGACGAACCGTTGGTTTTGGCAATTCGATATGTTTGGATACAGACACTTTATAGAATTATGTTTATCAAACTATGTTTAAATTTCCGCTGCATGATTATGAAAGTTTTTGGTTTATGAGCTATGTGTTATGACGAAACCAACCTCTGTGGGGTCGCCCGGTTTCGGGGCCCCACAATCATATAGTCGTTTATGATTTTATTAAATAAGCGTAATTATACGCGATTACGTTTTCGGGTTAAAATGTGAATTTTATTATCTTATTCGGTTCGGGATCTCGTTACGGTTCCAACGCAACTTGAACCAGTCAAAACGGAGTTATAATGAAGGAGTTATGATAAAATCACTAGAAATGATTTAAAAACTCAAAAACCAGCAGAGGCCGGGTTCAAACCCATGACCTCTACCTCTTAGCACACACACCTCACCATATCATATGTTTCAAATTTCATTAACAGATTTCATTTGAAACGGTTTTAACAAATAACGTCGGGTTCCCCTTTATCTAACTATAGCCGAAGCAAACCAATCCAAATTGACCCACGATTCATCAGAGTTCGATCCTTAAACCTTATGGGTTATGTTCTAACCACCCAACCGACTCCTTAGATTTTTTAATTTAAATTTTTACCTAGATTCAGTGTGTTAATCGATCCCAACCATTCTCGAACTCGATTTCGTTAACCACCACATCAAAATCGTTAAATTCATTAATGTGAGTTCACAAATTCATATAGTTTTCATTGAAAAGCGATTTTCGAACCTCTCTGTACTAATTAATTAGTTTAACAAACACATTCAAGTTGAAAGCCCCAATTCGTTTTTCGGTTTAACACTCGAAACATGTTATCATAATATTCAACAAAATCAAATGTTTAATTCATGTGGGTTTCACTGATATAACCATTTCGAACCTGTGGGTGTAATTTAATTTGATTCTCAAATCCATTTGAATTGAAACCCCCAAATCATTTTAACCTAAGAACCCTAGAATTAGATTTCATAAAATTCGATGTTGTTATACCAAAATAACTTAGGGATTTCGTTTAACACCATATTTCGAAGCTGCACATATGTTTTAATTTCGTTTTTGAGTTTGTTTGGTTATAAACCCCCAAACCGTTCTACAATAAGAACCCTAGAATAGGAAATCGACTAATTCAAAATTGTGATGTGAAATTGATATAAGATTTTCGTTTAACATGTTATCACGAAACTATCTGTATAATTCAATTGAATTTTTAAAATCATTTTGTTAGAAATCCCCAAATCGTTCAAACCGAAGAACCCTAGTTATCAAATTCGTATAATTCGATACCGTTGAATGGAATTATCTTAGGGATATGCTTAGTCGCATGTTTTAGGTGATGTAGGGATTAATTCTTACCCTGTTTGACTTCGAATTGAAGTAGTTCCACTCGACTCCCGATCGATTTCTTCGATCCGATGCTTTTGAGATCAAATTGTTGAGTGCTTAAGCTCCTAAAGTTGCCGATTTACTTGTATTAGTGTTTAATTGGGCAAAATTTGATTAAATTGTGTGGATGTTATAGCCCACGACTTCGGTTTCGACATTTAGGTTATTAATTGGCTTCAATTCGATCATTGATGGGTTAATAACTGCTGATAACCGTTGATCACCATAAATGTGATGATTATTGACAGTTTAATTCGGTTATTAACAAGGATTTAATGCTAATTTCCAATTTCACTAACCACTTGACCGAATTTTGACTTGTAAAAGTCAAAATTGATGTTTACAATCTTTTACAAGTTTAATTCTTGTAATTTGAACAGTTTGGGACTGATTTTATTTAATTCCAACCCTTCTAATTTGATTTTGTTCGATTTCGTATAATTTCGGTTAATTTTTGTTAACCGGGTTAACCCGAAAATATCGGATTCTCACATCATCCCCTTGTTGAAGGAATTTTCGTCCCGAAAATTGCTAGATGTTAGAAGCAGTTAAGACACTACTTTTGAGTTCAAATTGTAAGTGTTAGTGTGATATCTGATCATTCTGTGTGCTTGTGTATACTCACACACAAGGTTCAATGTTTGTAACAACACACCTAAGTGTGATCGTTCTATGTAACTGTTTGCGTGCACACTAGTTAGTACACCTAACTGTGAATGTTTGTGTTTGATCATATTGTTCTGTGTAACCTTGCACCTAGCAACATGTTTGCAATTGTTTGAACTATGTAGTCTCACACATAGCAAATGTTTGGATGTAGTCGAAAAAATAGAAACTTCCAAAATTCATGCGTACCTGTAAATTCACGAGTACATGGGCCCCTGTATTCGTCAATTTACCTTACACAATTATTCTGGTTCCTTCTATATGTAACTCCACCATTGTTTAACCGATCATGACTGTACCACCATGAAATGTAGTACATCAAATGTAATGTTTGAAACGTAGTACATTGTTTGAAATCAATCATGTATGTACTACTATGAAATGTTTGTGTTTGCATTCTGCAAGGCTGGTGTTCAGCCCCGTTATTTATACTAAATTCAATAGTATAAGGTGTTTGTGGTTACAGTTTGAGTGTGAAATATCACATCATCCCCTTGTTGAAGGAAATTTCGTCCCGAAATTTAACGTGCCTTCTCAGTGTTTGTATTTGTTTTGAATAATGGGGATACTTTTTCATCATGTGATCCTCTTTTTCCAATGCGAATTTAGGTCCACGTCTTGAATTCCATCGGACTTTGACTATCGGAATCTTGCTTTGTTTGAGTTGTTTGACCTCTCGGTCCATGATTTCAGCTGGTTCTTCAATGAACCGTAACTGTTCGTCCACTTGTATCTCCTCAAGTGGTATAATCAATGCCTTATGAGAAAGACATTTTTTGTAAATTCGAAACATGAAAGACATCATGAACTCCACTGAGTTCATCCGGTAGTTGAAGTTGATACGCAACCGGACCAATCCTTTTCATAATCTCAAAAGGTCCTACGTAACGTGGGCTAAGCTTCCTGCGCTTGCCGAATCGTATAACACCTCTCCAAGGTGATACTTTTAGAAGAACTCGGTCTCCTACTTGAAATGCCAACGGTTTACGACGTTTGTCTGCGTAACTCTTTTGTCAATCCCGGGCCGCTGCCACACGGTTCCGGATTTGAACTATCTTTTCTGTCGTTTCATGTACTAATTCAGGACCTGCAATCTGACTGTCACCAATTTCAGCCCAACAAACTGGTGAACGACATTTACGACCATACGATGCTTCAAACGGTGCTGCCTGAATACTTGTATGATAACTGTTGTTGTAAGAGAATTCCACTAACGGTAAGTGGTTTTCCCAGATGTCACCAAAATCAATTACACAAGCTCGTAACATGTCCTAGAGTCCTTGATTCGACGTTCACTCTGACCGTCGGTTTCACTCTGACCGGTCGGTGTCTAAATGAGTTCCCAACTTATGGAGAGATTGAGTTCCCAAACGGGCAGAGATCCAAAAGTGGTGAATGAACACCATGTCGCGCTACCATTCCACACCATGTAAATACGAAAGTTTCTCATTTCTGTTAGTTTCTTTAATTGCCAAGAAATGTGCAGATTTCGTTATTCGGTCAACAATTACCCAGATTTATCACAACCACTTGGTGTAACTTAGTAATGAAATCCAATGAAATCCATGTTGTTCCCCTTTCCACATCGGTATTTCTGGTTGTTGCAATAAACCAGATGGTTTCTGATATTTAACTTTGACTTTAGAACAAGTCAAACATTTGCTAACGTACTTAGCAATGTCGGCTTTCATGTGAGGCCACTGTCACACCCCCAATTTTCAACTAACGGAATCACACCGTTTGGGAACGTGACAGACCAGGATCTCAGATCATTAGACATAGCGAAGACCTCTATATGAATTTCAAAACATACGTTGGTCTTTAAAAACATAATATTCAGAGTTTACAAAAAGTTGCGGAAGCGTTTCAAATCAAAACCAATAAACTGTTGATAAGTAAAACATTACAAATCAAAATACTGAAATATTCAAATTCAAATGTTCAAAGTTTATAATGCATGAGACTCTATCTTCCTAGTCCATGCCAGCTGTTACGCGCGCCTTAGCGTCCTGAGAAAACATGTAAATCAAGTCAACACAAAGGTTGGTGCATAACACAGGTTTTAAATAATCATAGTGTTCAAAACATCAGTTTGAATAATAAGTTGTAGATAACATAATCACAATTGCACAGTCATGATAGCTAGTCATATAAACTATTTACATACGTGTTCGACACCGAAGCTGACTAGTTGCCATGCTATAGCATGTTTTCGCCTTGCCACTATTGTCTATCACAACAATAGTAAAATTTTGTTTTGGTCAGTCAAACACCTGCGTAGATCCCATCTACCAGGTGAGGTTTGTCAAACCTAATAGATCTATTTCCAACTACCACGCTTTGCATTACAGCAAACTAAACGGTTCGAGGTGTGTAAGGACTTTCAAGTTGATATGTTGTCACATAATGTAAACAGATAACTCATGCAAGTGCTATGTATCTAAAAT